>AYEL01077095.1:0-40758 GCA_000484575.1 Olivierus martensii
CGTATTATTTGGATTTACATTAATTGCAATGGGAAAAATTGATTCGGATTACGAACTTTTCGGATCACGAACAGGGTCAAGGAATGGATTGTGTTCGTGAACCGAGGTGTCACTGTAAATTTAAATTTTGTGTTGTTGTTTTTTTTTCACTTGATTGAGTTGTTGGATTTTATTAGTTATATTTAAGAAGAAAAGTGAAAAGAATTATAGTATTATTATAAACATTTTATAGTTGTGTTTTCGGGATGAGCCGATTCAACCCAGAATATTAAAATTCATCATCAGTGGTTTAATATAACAGATTATCTTTATTAAAGATAATAGAAGATACAATAGAAATAATATATGAAAATAGAGAGAATTTATGGGAATACAGCATATGGTGTCAGTGGTTCAAACTAATCTCGTGTTGTTGAAGTGACTACCGATAACTTTCCGAAATGATAGGATTTTCTCCTTTAGTTATTGATCAGAGGTGAGTTGTAGCTGTGTGGAAATTCTCTTTTGTTGCAACTAATTTTGAAAAACTAATTTCACACAAATAAGTTAATGGAAACTATATTAATATTTTTATTGCCTTTATCTTCAACTCCAAATATTCATCACCAATTGAGAGCCAACATGAGAATTTCTCAAAATTTTTATGACCCCAATAATTTTTGTACCACTGGTCTATATAATGTCAGTAATAGCATTACAAAAGATGCTTAAAATAACTGTTATAATTTATTTATTTTTGGGAATTTGAGTTTTTTCCCACTGGATCTCACACTATGCAATATTCAAACTGTCATAATCATTGCAATGTTTCTTTTGAAGCATCATATAAAGACCATATTACACTGGTAAAGAATTATATTATAGTATAAAGGCATTAATATATTATTTGAAAAAGTTGACTGTCAGTAAAATATTGTCAGGCATGTTTTGTACATTCTTTTGGATTGAGTAAAGCCGTGCTCTAGGCAATTGCCAGCTTGATTTTCATTGATGATATTTGTAAAGTGACTTCTGGTAATTTTTCTATGATTCCTTTAATAGGCCTTCCTTCAGTAATTTACAGAGTTTTATGATTTTCTCTCCATTCTAATTAATATCTAAGCTAAATTCATAGAACACTTACATAGATTTGGTATTGGTTCTTCCTAACATTATGTCTTGTTTATGCTCTACTACCTGATCTTCCAGATTTCTTAAGGTGAAACCAACATATTCTTCATGGTTTACGGAAAAGTCGCTCCCTGCATTTCGCATCCAACAATTTGCCCTCACATTTCACCCCCAGCAAATTTCGTCCCCAGGACATTTCACCCCCGGTAGATAATGAATAGGCTACAAAATGTAAATAATACACCAAGTAATGATTCTAATTTATCATTTCATAAGAAATTACCGTACTGCTTATTATCCTCTATTAAAGTCTATACCATAATAGCAGAACCAGCAGTGAAATAAAATTAATACTTTTATTAACAAAAACATTTTCGGTATATCTTTATACCATCTTCAGTTACATTCAGAATACAAAAATGGAACAACTTAGAAGGAAATTGTAGTAAGAGAGATTGAGAACCAGTTAGACTTGTCTATTAAAATGCAAATTCTATTATATTCCAGATACGTCGACAACATTTTCGTGCTATGGGAGAACCAATGCTTGAATGCCAGCCTAATTAAACATTTCTCTAAGCCGCATTAAGGCCTTAAACTGAAATTGACAGCAGAATCCGATAAGATGATCGATTTTTTAGATGTAAAAATTTTAGTCAAAAATGGGCATCTAGACACTATAGTCTTTATTAAGCCCACTAATACACCAGTTCTAATACCCAGGTAGTCGTATGACCCATGGTCTTATAAGAAGTCGTCTTTTCAGGCCTACTTTAGGCATGCCCTCACTCACTGTAGTAATGAAGTTTATTTGAATGAAGAACTGGAAAGAGTTTACCAATGTGGGGTTAAGCATTGCTACAGACGGAAATTTATGCAAAGATTGTTTATTGAATAGAAACAGAAGCTTGAAGAAATGCCACCTGATCTTGCACAACCCTAGACGTTACAGAGAGGAGCCGTTCACCAACGAGATCGGAGAGGGTTTCCGTACCCTATAGGATTCAAGAGTACAAATCCTTTACTAAGACCTTAAAAAAGATTGACAAGAAATGCACCTACAAGAGACCACCCACAATTTTCAGCTTGTTAAGAAATGACAAAGAAAAGAGAAGTGTAGAATTCAGCTCAGGAATTTATAAGGTACCAGTTGATAACATCCAAGACTGTAAGAGAGAAGTTTACATAGGTGCTACATGTAGGAATTTTACCAATAGGCTATCTGAGTATAAAGATAACATACAGAAAGGGAACCTACTAACAGCCTTAGTTCAAAGGGCCTATGAGAAAGATGTTGATATTTTATGGGAGGAAACACAAGTTGTCAGAAAGGTGCAGGACTTGAAAAACCTGTTTATGTCGGAAAAAATAGAGATTTTGAAAACTTCGGAAAGAGAGCACGTTCTTAATTATCAGCAAGCCGAAGATACGACAAAAGCCTGGAAATATGCACTACATAAATATTGTAAATGATTCTGTGCATTAATTTTTAAAGATTCATCATCTTTAGATCAATTTACACGGTTTCGGTTTGCACGATTTTCCAGGAATGTATCTGCCGTGTAAATCGAGGGCTGAGTGTACTTGACACATTCATTTAACATTGGGGGTACTGACGATAGTGTTTCTCAGGAACTACTGGGCCGATTTACTTGAAATTTTTTTAAATGACCTTGGGGTGAGTGTAGCATGTCGAAAAAATTTGGCTTCATGCTGAGCAGTGGGGCTCAGCGTATATGATAAACCAATCATAAAAACAACCACTTGCTTTAAATCTCTATAACTATCCAAAAAAGCACTTCTAGCAAGATATAAGATTTTAATCAATTTTTACTTGATTAAAATCTTCTTATACCTTGCTAGAAGTGCTTTTTTGGATAGTTATAGAGATTTAAAGCAAGTGGTTGTTTTTATGATTGGTTTACCACAGTGGGGCTTTGCAAAAGTCAAAAACCATGATATTTTCATAAATGGCACATTTGGGACTTAACAAGTCGGTCAATATTTTGACGTAGGTAGTACTATTCGATTTGACTTAGTGAGGCGAACAATGTGATATATAATACATTGACCTGAATCATATTGTAAGTGTACTGTTGCCATATAAACCTATTTTGGTGATTTTTGGACTTAATATTGATCCAATTTTGATGTGGATGGCATCATTCGATTCATCTTAATGAGTCAAACAATTTGATGTATAACACGTCAAGCTATGTCGTACTGTAAGCATAGAGTAATGGAAAATAGATATCGAATTTTTACATGTTAGACAACCTATGCAAGCTTCAATTTTTGCATAAAATTGTTGAAATTTTTTGACATTGTTGTGTGACTGAAAATCTCGGTGGACCTTTTTTCCATTTTGAAAAATCTTGTTTAGAACAGATTTTATTCAATGTAAAAATCAGCAAAATTTTTCAAATCATCAAGGTTTCTATGACACCTCACGAAGTAAGGTGGCAGGCAGTTCAACTCCGCCTGACGGCAAATTTTTCTTTTTCGTTTTTAAGTAATCTAGCAGAAAATTTATTAGATGAACTGAGAAAATGGGAATCAAGGTGTTTTCAGCCACGTGAACACAAATTTGCTACAACCGATGAGTTAGCGTATACATACAGTAATCCGACATATTGTAAAGTTTATTCAATAAGAAATTTTGGTCTAAAAAAAGGTAATGGACTAATTTATTGGAAAATGTCCTGAAGGGGCAGAAGAAAAGGTGAATATATTTAAGGTCTCTAACATTAAAAAGATGTGTACAAACATCAATACGAAACATACAAGACTTAAAATCAATTTTTAAAGCTGAAGTATGCATTAACCTCTGAACTTGGAAAAAAATCTCTTCACCAAAAAAAGTATATTCTGCAGCTGAACAAATAAAATGCTATAGAATTAGTAAGCACCAAGGGATTTAGCTTTGTAAGCTATGCTGTGGAATATACTTTTTTTGGTGAAAAATTTTTTCCAAGTTCAAAGATTAATGTATATTTCAGCTTTAAAAATTGATTTTGTCTTGTGCATTTCATATTGATGCTTGCTTGTACACTTCTTTTTAATGTTAGAGACCTCAAGTATATTCACTTTTTTTTTCTGCTCCTTCAGGGCATTTTTTAATAAACTAGTACATTATATTGGAACTGTTGTTTTCTTTACATTTCTTACTATACTATGCAAAGTCTGTTCATATATTATTGGTATTCACATAATCTTTTTAAAGACTGTTACAGTATCAATTTATGTTGTAGGTTGCGATAATAGTGATTGTTTTTTGCAGTGCATTACATACTTTATTCATAAACTCATGCATGTTTTTTATGAGTAAGAATAATAATAAACTCTTCCTGTTTTTGTATTCATAGTGTGAATGTATCTTACTTTTAAACAAAGCTCTGAAAGCTGACTTCTTATATGAAGGAAAATCATCTGATCATGCTGGAATAAGAACAGGTGAATTTGTGGGTTTTTTATATACTGACAGTCTATATTTTGGTCCTGAGAAATCAATATTAACATATAGAAAATGGACAGTGCTAAGTCTTAACCACAACTAAACCAATTTTTTGCAAGTATGTGTCCATTTTCTAGATGTTAATAGTCTCTAAGGCCTTTAATGAGATTGTGTCCTATGAATGTCCCTCCATGCTACAAAGATATCATCCACACATCTAACATACAGCTTGATAGTAGATGTATAAAGCAGTGGTTCTCAACCTTTTTGACACACGACGCAACATATTTTTTTTGAAATCATACTGTGCAGGGGCAGATTTAGGCATAGTCTTTATGTGCTGCAGCCCAGGGCCCCCTTTCAATCAAGGGGACCTCTTCTCGGTCAAAAAAATAAAAATAAAAAAACAATTTTAATTAAAAATTTAAGAAAAAATAAATTATACAAAATTTTTTCATACCTAGATAAAGTTTAAATTATTGGTTTACAACATTACTGAATTTGGATAAAATATCAAATATCAATGTTTTAAACAACAGTAAATAGTAAATAAGGCTCTGTCGGTAGTTGGTAAAATCAAAATATACTTTGTCATTTGTCAATTATCCAAATAATGTGGCAATGTTGGAATGGGAGTGCAAATCTAGCTCCTCTAAAGCGTGTTAATTTAGCATAGCTCTCAACGTTAGATTAATTTGGGTTAATTTAGTAGACCCCCAAAGTTAATGGTCCACCTCTGATACTGTGACCCAATTGTTTATTTTATAATATAAAATAAAAAAAAGGTAATATATCAGCATGATAATGTATGTACTCAGATTAACTTATAGTACAATGGATTACGATGTATTACTCACACATAACGAAATATAACCACAAACTGTAAATTAAAGACATACACTATAATTCTTACACTTCAACAAAATACAAAATACAATTACTAATTTTAACACACTAAATGAACACACTGACTAATTAAAAATACGGTAATGTACATACAAAGTTGCTGTTCTGAGGAAATGGCAATTATATACTAGTTCAAAACTAGCAAAACTGGGAAGGGGAATGTGCCGATGAATGCTGGGACGGGCGAAACAAATATGCTCATAGATTTAAGTTACATTCACAATGTCAAAATTAACTTAAGATTACTTAAGATAACTTAAGATAGTAACATACCAGAATGAATACCATTCAGAACCTCATAATTAATTTTCAAAATTAATGTAAAAGACATTTTTTTGTCTATTTATTTATTTATTTATTTTTATATTTTTATTGCAGTATTTTACCAGTTCCTTTGCGATCCTTTAAAAATTTAATGCGACCCAATATTGGGTCGCATTAAATTGCAAAGGTTGAGAAACACTGGTATAAAGCACATATGGGCAACCCCTGGCCCGTGGGCTGGATCCGGCTCTCTACTTCATTTGATCCGGCCTCTGATCCATTTCAGCGAAGTTGATTGGATTCATGGTGGGAGAAATATGGTATGTTCTACTCGTGGTTCTACTATAGTCTTTTCAACTAAAGAAGAACTTTCAAGGCCGAATTTGATGATAGATGAATCTTTTCAGTTAGAGTTAACTATAGTCAATACAATGTAAAATGGATCAGTATAGAGAATTTATTATCATTTTTGATTTAAAAGCATAATAATCAGCTTAAAATATTTTTATCTTTATAATTAATTTTAGCAACTTGTATCTTTAATCCAAATCACTCTTAGAAGTTGAGTTTTCTTTCATAATAGTGTACAGTAGCTGACATTTTCGGCATATTTTACCATCTTCAGGCTACTAAATATTCAAATTGTGTTCTAAATGTAAGATGTTTGTCCATAACAACATCTTAGATTTAGAAAACATTTTAGAACACAGTTTGAATATTTAGAATCTTTTCAGTTAGAGTTAACTATAGTCAATACAATGTAAAATGGATCAGTATAGAGAATTTATTATCATTTTTGATTTAAAAGCATAATAATCAGCTTAAAATATTTTTATCTTTATAATTAATTTTAGCAACTTGTATCTTTAATCCAAATCACTCTTAGAAGTTGAGTTTTCTTTCATAATAGTGTACAGTAGCTGACATTTTCGGCATATTTTACCATCTTCAGGCTACTAAATATTCAAATTGTGTTCTAAAATGTGTTCTAAATGTAAGACGTTTGTCCATAACAACATCTTAGATTTAGAAAACATTTTAGAACACAGTTTGAATATTTAGTAGCCTGAAGATGGTAAATTTTGCCGAAAACATTAGCTATTATACACTTTTATGAAAGAAAACTCAACTGCTAAGAGTGCTTTGGATTAAAGGTATGATTATGAGTAGAAGCAGTGATTTAGAAGATATGTTTAGCAACTTGTTTTAATTCATTTAATATTAGTTTATTTTATTTAATAATTGGTCCAGCCCTTAACTTGGTGACAGAATTATAATTTGGCCCCCAAGCTAGGAAAGGTTGCTCATACTTGGTATAAAGAGAGGGAGATATATCTAGTATTGCTGGCTCAAGACAGCTTGATCAAAAAATTTTGAGTTTTCTTATAAATAAACAGATGACTGAAGCTTAAGCTTTTTCTTAAATAAATTTGAGCTTTGGTATTTTAAAATTTGACCCTTAAGAGACTTTTTAAATTGGTAAACATCATTTATTGAAGAACAGAAAATTATTCCATGAAATATATTCATTGAAATAGAGATTATAAAATTTTTAATGTTTATTTTTATTAAAATAAATATTGCAGTTGTTGTTATAATTTAACAACAGACATGAGACAATCAGATCTGCAAACTTCACAGAAAAATTGCACAACTTCACAATGTCAAGTCAGTTTTCCAGTATTTGCAATTAATCTGGAGAGAGGAAAAAGAAAATAGTCCTAGAAAGACACTATTATTTTATTGCCAAATGCTTATGGCTTTTAAATCATTCTGTTTTTAATAACTTTTCAAAATTTTATTTAGAAATAATTTTAATAATTATGGCCTTTCTTATTAGATAGATATGTTTTAGCCAAAGTTTTTTACATGAATTAAGAACTTTTGCACAATTTTTATGAATTAATTTTTTATATTTGTTTTTTAATGTTTTTATTTGTTATTTTGTTTGATTTTATCAATTACTATTTAAAGAATTTGAATTTTATTGGACATTATGTTTTTTAACATCTACAAGTGTCTGTTACATACTGTTTTTATTTTTTATGGATATTATAGTATATTTGGAGCAGTTTGCTAGATGATCTATATATCATGAAACAAAAAGTACAAACTGTTAATGACAGCCATAATTAAGTTGATCAATGATTAGTGGACTTTCAAGCATAATGAGTCAATAAATAATAATAATAATTAAAAAAAGCTCAAGTACTCAAGTTTTCCTGAACCTTGTCTTTTCCGTACCTGTTAGTATAGCTTGTTAGCTCAAGTTTTGAAAATACCCAGTTTCGGCAACTCTAATTATATGGTAGATGGAATTATCAATGAATATTGTTTATTTTGGGATTTCTTTTTCTAAATTGTATATTGCATTTAAATATTTATAAAATTATATTTGTTTTTAACTTTATTATATTTTTACTTTATTATACTATAATAAAGACAAATGAAGCTAAAATAATAACTTAATACAGCTCTAAGACAGGAAAACGTAAATTTATTCAAATTAGAAGGTAGTAGCGCTTTTGATTATCTACAATCCTCTTCAGCTACTCATTAAACGAATTACATAAAAATGTGGCGTTCTATAGAACCATTTTTATGTAATTCGTTTAATGAGTAGCTGAAGAGGATTGTAGATAATCGAAAGCACTACTACCTTCTAATTTGAATAAATTTACGTTTTCCTGTCTTAGAGCTGTATTAAGTTATTATTTTAGCTTCATTTGTCTTTATTATAGTATAATAAAGTAAAAATATAATAAAGTTAAAAACAAATATAATTTTATAAATATTTAAATGCAATATGACAAATGAAGCTTTTATTGCATGAAACTATATTTAGAAAAAATTCCAAATAAACTGAGAGAATATATATTTCAATAACTTTTATATATTAAATCATTTTTATAAACTAGGCTCTTAAGTTTTCCTTATTCATAACAAGAGAGAATTATTTTGTTAACATTCTTGTGAAAGAATGGACAGTACTCACAGAAAAAATACACACCACTATCAAAATATGCCTTATGTCCAATCTGTACACTATATGTTTTCTCCATACATTATCCTCTTCTTCATGCATCTATGTTTTTTTATTCATACTATAAAATCTGTACATCTTCAGATATTTACACTTTTCCCCTTCAACCAAAAAATGTGGTCCTTCATTTTCCATCCCTTTTTTTTTTGTGATAGAAAATGAAGGGGAAAAGTGGGTTTTACCACTTTTCCCCTTCATTTTCCATCTTCTTCATCTCAAGAAAAAGTGTACCAAAGCTTTGAACATCCTCAAAGTCATCTCTTCTCTGTTGGTTCTCTGTGTTCTGGGACACAGACCAATGTTTGATGCTGCAAATCTATCAGTCATTGATCTGATAAAAGCTGGACTATGTATTTCTGATTTATGATTTTGCAAGATAGAGTCCACTAAATAGATATTAGACCCCATTCACCATCAGGCACTTTATTTATGCACTTGGGCATTCTGTACATCTCCAGTCCAGAATCTATAATGTAGAGGCATACAACCTCCATTTTCCATCAGGAAGAAACAATTGTCTCTCTACTATTACACCAAATTGAAGTCCCTCGCAAACAAGTCAGCATAGCATAGCATTTGTGACCACACGTTTTCTTCATTCTTTGCTACTCAATTCTCATATATCCCATCATTTGGTATGCAAATGAAAGACAATACTCAGTGAGATCGGTATAAATACATCATCCATCTGTCAGTCTGAACACCTCTCTGTTGTAGCTTGGAATATCTCTCCCATATCAATGGATTTTAGCCATCAATGCCATCTGAAAGATTCCATTCCAGAATGTGTTCTGGCAGCTCATTGCAAATTGCCATCATCTGAACACGGACTCTGTTTCAATCTTTATGGATGTTTCTGGGTCTGTTGACCATGTGAGATTTGTTGTTGTCTATAACGGGGAAGTGTTTTCTGGGTGGATATCCCCACTGGTATCTATTTGCTGCAGAGATGTGTGTCATACAGCTGGCTCTGAGGCACATCGGAGCAGGGGTCACCATAGCAATGTTGTTTATTCCAATTTGCAAAGTACACTGCAGACTCTGATCTCGTTGAAGTTTTCCTTACATTTAATCATGGTTGACATTCAATAGCTCCTCTCCCTTCTATCAGAGAGGATGTGCTGTCAAATTCTGTTGGATTCTAGGACATATTGGTGTCCAGGGGAATGAGCTGGTTGACATTGCTGTTAAGTTGTCCACCCCTAACCATTTAATTTTTTTGGAGGAAATGATTTTACTGATTTCAAACATCTCATCAGGGCAATTATGGCAGCATATATGGGATGAGCAAATTAACAGTAAGCTGCATGAGATCAGATCTGTGTCAAGCCATAGAATTCTAGCTATCATGGAGATAGGAGAGGGAAATTGTCCTGGCAGGCCTCTAGGTTGGATGCAGCCAACTTGTCCATGGATATCTTTTGATAGATGAGGACCAGCCTGTTTGTGATCATTGTGACTGTGCCCTTACAATTAGACATATTTTATCATAGTGTCCATATTTTGTTGCTGATCATGTTCAATATTTCAATTTTAATGGTCTTTTTGCCTTTTTTATCAGATATTGTTTTACACCATATTTAATATTATTTTTTTTATTGTATTATTATTTGTTTTTAACTTATATATATAGCCTTTTACATTATTTTAAAGTTTTATTGCTGTTTGATTTTGGCAGGTTGTTTTGAGCATAACTTATTATTTTCTTTAATAGTTGAATTTTATTCTATTTTTATATTTACCTTTTGTTCACAGTATCCTATATGTTATCTTTTATGTTTTATTGTTAACTACACCCTTTTTATAATTTTACACAATATCTTGGGCAGCTTTGCCTATAAGGCCCTTTACCATTAAGCACAAACTAAACCAAAGCTACTTTTTCCTCCATTTTTTTCGTTCATATATCCTTCATACACTGTCTTCATTAATTATTCTTTAATTGCATGGCTAAACCATCTCAAAATTGATTTAAAACATTGCATCAATCATATTTGTTTTTTTATTCTATATTCTTTTCATATTTCATCATTGAAAATAATCATTCCCTATCACTCTCCTCAAGTATCTCATCTCCAACTGCATTCAAACATTTTAGACACACACGCACACAGTCCCATCCATCAGTTCAGAACTAACACACACTAATGCATAGTTATCCTAATATCCTGTAACAGCTTCTCATTCCTAACATACTTCCCAAGAACATTTGCAACTTTCAATTCGGCATCTGCTCTTTTCACAACCTTACCATCAATCAGATTCTCTCTCTCAAACATATTAATCAAATAGACAAACTCATTCATCTGCTACAGGTTCACCCATCATCTCAGTCTCACACTTTGTATGCTCCTCTCCTAGGGCTTACAATACTGGGATCCAGGCCATATTTTTCTGGTATTGATACAAAAATACTATTTTTTTTTTGTATTAAATTACTTTAAAAAATAATTATGATTTATTCATATAAAGATTATAAAATCATTGACAATATTTTTGATCATAGGAAGAGCTTTAAATATCAAATAGCTATGATTATTGAAAAATTAAATTATACCTTACTTGATGAAACTTAAAAAATATTACAGACAATAATATATGTAAAATTTGAATTAATGAAATTATCTTATGTATCATCAACTATGCAATAATTTCAGCTGTGCCTGCTTCATATTTATAAAAGATTATAAATAAATATAAAAATTCAGTTAATCTATCAAGAATATCATTTCAAGAGACATAACCCTAGTAGCTACTGTATCTTTCAAAGACCTTCTCTGATAGATAAGACATTAAAATTATTAATAAATTTACATTATAAGAATTAATGAATAAATATTTTAATTTCATTGTTCCAAAGATCACATGATAAAATGAATTTATTCATATTCATCTACTCCAATATTTTTCAAAATGTTATCTAAAAACCCCAGGATTCAGAGAACATACTGTATTTACAGATATCCTCAAATTTTCTACAGAAATAAAAAAAAAATCATAATCATATTTGCATGGAAAAATATAGATCATATTCTAATCTAATCTATAAATTAATTTTGTTTGTATACTCTGAAAAATTAAATAATTCAAAATTGGAGATCCATGAGTTCTTTTTTTTTTAAAGGAGATCTGCATAGAGGTCAACTTTAAGAATAGTATTCTGATTAAATTAGCTAAATACAACAGATTATTTTTTTTATTATTTTTTAATAGTCTTATATGTATTGTGATGTTCTGAAAGTATAAGTCTTCATTCTTTATGGAAATTACTTATGATATACTTGTATTCAATGTATACACTATGGGAATAATGATTTTTATTAATAAATCGTTAATATTATTGATTTTGTAGCTTAGAGATTATCATATTCAATAAAGATATAATGGAAACCTGAACCCATTATGAAGGTCATATCTGCTTAAACAAAACAAAAATTTACGATATCAATATAGAATTTGTATTCTTCTATTCTTTTTGTAACCTGAAAAATGGCAGATAGCCAAAAACATTAGTTACTCTCAAATAAACTCATCTTAACTGTTAAAAGTGCTTATATTTTTGGTAATATTACTTAATGTCAATATATATTTGTTTTTAGAATAACTGTATTTTTAATAATTTTTTTTCTCAGAATACAATATTTATTATAGTAATAAAAGTTGGATTTAAAGCATTCTCCCAATTGTTATCAAAATTCACTGAGAAAAATATTTGTTTTTGAAATACCAGTATCTCGGTTTAATTAATTAAAATAACAAAATACCAGTATTAAGATTTGATCAGTATTGTCAGCCCTATCCTCACCCCATTCAAAATACAAGCAGTTTCATCTTTCTTGCATTTGTTCTCATTTTTTTCTTCTTATAAATATCATTCAATTATGCAGTAAGCATCCTAAGAATTTATTCATTTTCAGGGAAAATAGTGCACATACTCATCACCTCATTTATACTCAATTTGCAGCTTTCTTCATACACTTATCTATGCACACATATTTTTTTCATCCCTTTTTTGATTGAAAACCATTCTTAAAGTTTGTTTATATTAATCAAGTTACTTGTAATTAGTTTGCTTGAAGGCAAGAAATTTAAACTGAATTGTCTGTTCATATTTGGTCAAATCATTGAAGCAAATAGATTAAAACAAAATGCTGTAACTGAAATAATGTTTGGGAGTTGCTATCTTTTATCCATCTTTTGTTTTTTGTGCTTTCTATGCTTATTGCTGTCACTGACAGACATAGTTGTCACTTAATAGTTCTAAAACTATCAGGAATCAGGAATTGTTGGTAATTAAATTTTAAAAGGATTGCCTTTAGACCAAAAAAATTGTCAGAAAAAGCAGTTACTTTGAAATACAATAGAATAGTTCTATTCATAATTACTTTAACATAAAAACCCATTTATTTTATAATCAATCAAATACTCCAGAAACAAATCCATAGTACAAAAATAATTAATATATTGTATATCTATTTTAATTATTAGATCAATATAAATATTCCCTTAATAAATAATTATTATACTAATGGAACAAATTGTTTGTGTTTATAATTGTTTGTTACAATATTTTGTGTTTATTTTAGAAAAAATTTTTCTAATCCAAAAATTTTTGTTTGTTTTATGACCACTTGAGCCAAACTAATTTACATCTTTACCAGCATCAGCTGGAGTTATTTGAAAATATTGAAGTCAAATAGCAGTTCACATTATTCAAGTTGTCTTTCAAGATAATTAAAAAGTAGAAAAAGTATGTACTTACTCAAAACTTGAAAATACCTTTTCATTTTACTTGAAATGAAGCATTCACATTAGCAAAATCTTTTCAAGTTGATGCCATCAAGCAACTTGATTAAAATAATGTGACTAATGTGAGCAAGCCTTTATAAGCCAGCTCAGATGTATGGAGAAACCTTTATAAGCCTTAATTCAATCTCATATTCCTATAAACTTAGCCAAGAATATATCCACCTGGTTTCTAAGTTTATAGGAATATGAGAATGAATGAAGACATATAAGAGTTGCAAAATGTGTGTAAGATCATGCCATTTGCATAACCTATAAATTATTATAATTGTGAATAAGTACTTTTAGTTTATGTAAGCATACTTATCTACAGTTACACTAGCCTTCACCAAGCAACTCTATTAAAGTCAAAGCAAAATAATACAATAGTGATTCTTAGCTTTTTCAAAGTCATGGAACACATTTAATTATAATAAAATTTTGTGGTCCACCAAAATCATTTATGTTTATATGAGGGGATACAATGCTAAAAGTAACATTAAAAATTATGCATACAATGCTAAATATATCTTTTATTAAAAATTACACATTATACAGATTCATAAATTTCATTATTTGCAAAACACTTATGGCAAGTTTCTAGAAACTGGTGTTCTGAAGAGCACTGCTTAAAAATTACTGCCCTATATAGATGGGTCACTTAATTTTATTGCCATTTTTTGGCACTCCTGCGATATAACCAAAAAAGTGATGTTAAAAATTTATTTTTTAACATCACTTTTTATATTTTTATATTATAAATATAGTGTTTTTATGCATGCTCTTTGCTTTTCATAAAACTGTTTTATTTAATAGTTGAAGTTTTGAATTTTTCTGTCTTATGGTGCTAGTTTACAAACACTTACTGCATTTGCACTTTCACTTATACTTTTTAATAACATTACTTATCATAAATTAATAATTACTCCAAATCAATAAATTGAGCCAGTCAAGAAAAACTTTAAAAAGTTATTCTATTTTGCTTGTCATTTTTCAATTATTTGATGTTGGATAAACATTTAAGCTATTGAAACTTTTTGATCAATAGAAATCTATTTTAACTGGAAAATGTAAAAAATAGACTCAGCACTTACAGTAGTCCCGTAAAAATGCATTTATTAATGCTTTTTTACAGGACTGCTGTAAGTGCTGAGTCTATTTTTTACATTTTCTAGTTATATGCCTAAGAAAGCAGTATCATGTTTGGATCAAATCTATTTTATTTAATATCAACTGTGCATGTAATTAATCCATTTGTGTTTCTTGCATTGTACAGATTGTTGTATTGTTATTTTATATTTAACATTTAACCAATACTGAGAGGATATAAATTAATGTAAATGAACAAAATTGCAAAATTACTTGTTTGTATTATTATATTAATATAAAGCAGCAATTTTGTTTTATTTACATAGTAAATTAAAACAAAACTGAAAAATAAAGTTTCTGTAAAATAAAATTTATGTCAAATTATAGGATATCCATCAATTCATCTCTCATTCAGAATCATATATGTGATAAATTGGTTTCATTGAAAATTGAACTAATAAATTTTAAGATTCTGCTTAAAATTATCAACTTCTGTCTCATTGGTTCTTAAAATATAATACATTTTTTTTATTGTTTGTTAAATAGTTCTCAGAATTGTTAAGAAAAAAGAATCTTAAGCTGATAGTAGAAAAAGGTGAAAATCATTGAAATTTTAAATTAAACTACCAAAAACAGATTGTTTTTTAACAAAAACGTCGATAGATCATTTTCATTCTAGATCAGAAGTATTGATATCCAAAAAAAGACGAACTGGATAAGTTAGCATCACTATAAAAAATTGAAAATGTGGAACAAAGCAGAAGCTGCAACAAAGGAACTTTGAAGGTGGAAATGATATAAGTTTTAGTTGATGTTTCAAAGTCAATAGACAAAGGTAATTAATTAAATATTTTATTGTACTGAATAATTCATATTAGCCAAAAGGCGATTTTTCTGTGCAGTTCAGATGATAGGAAGTTTTCCTCAAAATTTTAAAATGAAATTTCAAAAAGTAGGATTAGTTTTCTGCAAACTTGGCTTTGTTATTCCAGAAAATTAAATTTAGCATATTTTGAACTTTGCTGGCTCTTCAAATTCATCCATGATGCACGGTTTTAGTAAATGGCAGAAGTTATAATATCAATCCAAAATTTCAAATCTCACCTTCAGTGTTGTATAATTCATAGTTACTGGAAATCAAAGCAATGTTATAGATAAGGACTTAGAAAAGCAAATAAAAACTAAACTAATCTTTTACTCTTATTAGAGTAAAAGCTATTTCATAAATTTATCAATATAACTCCTACATTAGTTGTTTCTGATTTAGCATTTAGAGGATATAGAGAAATTTTAACTAGGAAAGAAGTATCAGGAAATTTCATAAGTTGTTGAGTTATTGTCAATATATAATCCAATTTTGAAATAATTATTGGATAGTGAACAATCTGGATCTTGTTGAATATTAAACTTTTATATAATACAAACCTCAAGGGAATTTATTTCAAATAAACCTAATTTTATTAGCCAAATTATATCACTTGAAACTTTAATGGTAATTTTAATGATTTGAAAGAATTTAAACTAATTTTAACGCCATCTTGTAATTAGAATAGTAATTATTTTATTAAATTAATGAGTGGCGCCATCTATCAATTAATAATTAAACTAAAATTTTTAACTAATTTATCTGAAGAAAAAATCTGCCTTGGCCGGGATCGAACTGGGGACCTTTGGGCTAACGTCCCAACGTCATACCGCAGGATCGAACCGGGGACCTTTGGGCTAACGTCCCAACGTCCTAACCGCTCAGGATCAAACCGGGGACCTTTGGGCTAACGTCCCAACGTCATACCGCTATCGAGGAACCTTTGGGCTAACGTCCCAACGTCATACCGCTAGACCACCGAGGCCAGAGCACATTGATTCTTCAGACAGTTATATTAATTTAGAATTAATATAATTAATTTTGCCAATAAATCTATTTTATATAATTAATAATTTTTAAATAAATTATTAATTATATAAAATAGATCTATCGGCAAAATTTGATATAGACAATCATAAATTAATTCTAAATTAATATAACTGTCTGAAGAATCAATGTGCTTGTTGGCCTCGATGGTCTAGCGGTATGACGTTGGGACGTTAGTAAACAATCAAAAATTAATTCTAAATTAATATAACCGTCTGAAGAATCAATGTGCTTGTTGGCCTCGATGGTCTAGCGGTATGACGTTGGGACGTTAGCCCAAAGGTCCCCGGTTCGATCCCGGGCAAGGCGGATTTTTTCTTCAGATAAATTAGTTAAAAATTTTAGTTTAATTATTAATTGATAGATGGCGCCACTCATTGATTTAATAAAATAATTATTATTCTAATTACGAGATGGCGTTAAAATTAGTTTAAATTCTTTCAAATCATTAAAATTACTGTTAAAGTTTCAAGTGATATAATTTGGCTACCAAAATTAGGTTTAATATACTTACGTTCATTTATACTAATTTGCACTAATTTTGTAGAAATTAGTACAAATTAATTATTTAATTTGTCATTTTTTACTAATTTTTTGGCTACTGAAATGAAGGAAAAATAATTGATAAAATTAATGCATCATCTTTTTTCAGTTGATTCTACAACTAATATCACTGAATGTGATCAAATCTGCATTGATTGTACAATACATATTAATAGAAAAAGAGCAAAATAAATAAATACCATAGAAATTGAAAATCAGATTCACATCTGCAGAAGAATATTATTTAGATAAAATATTAGATACTGTTTTAAACATTTCAGATGGGAAAAAATATAAATTTTAAAAAATTATGTAGTCAGGAATATGAAATGCTGTCCATTTTTGGCATAAACATAGGAGTGCAAATTAGAATTTTAAATCAATAACTTAATGTATCTTGTGCAATCTAATGCATATAATCACTAAATTTAGTGATTATGATAGTGAAATATTTTGCAGAGCTAGCTAAATTTAATGTGATCTGTAAGAGATTATAGATATGTTTTTTTAATGTAAGTAATAAAAGATGAGAACTTTTAAAAGAAACTTTTATGAAAATGAATATATACTAAAACACTTGAATCCATGTAGATGATGGTTATCTAGAAATAATTCAATCTATTTTCTAAGATTTCATTTTGTAAATATTCTTATGACATTGTTGAAAATTATTTTAATTTATGAAAACAGTAAAAAATTAACAAGGCAAATGAAATAAACTATTAGTTGGAAAACTTTGAAAAAGTATTCCTAATAGTGCTTGAAACAAATTATAGCAGATTGAATCCTGTCTTGAAGGAATTTCAAAACAAATAAAATACAAATAATTCAACAAGCACTTTAAGCAAGAACACTAAGATTTATTAATAAAAATATAGTTACTGTAAGTTTAAGACAAGGATAGTAAAGGCGGATTTCCACCTGAGCTGCACCACCGTGGGCTGATGAGTCACAAATGCTGATATGCCCAGTATTCACAAATGCTGATATGCCCATTCAATGATTCAATTAAGCCTTTGTGGTAAACAACTGACAACATCAGCCAATAGTTAGTAAGAATAGGAATACTTCAACCACTTGTCATTGTATAATTTGTTTAGTACTAAGCACTTCTCTGATTGGCTAGTCTCTGCAGCCAGTTGCTGTATAGAAGTGCAGACATTGGGAGCTAGCAACGCTGCGTTTCTAACAAGTGGCCACAAGGTCAAGTTCTGTTGCTATGGAAACGAGCTTCTTTCTGCATTTGCTGCAGACTTCACCCCAAGTGGAAATCTGGCTTAACTGGATCTGATTTGGAAAAATCATAATTTTAAGATGTGTAGTTGTTTCACTGAAATCAAGAATAAAACTTGTAATTATGTTCAAAAATGATAAATAGATATTAATTTTAAAAATAAGCATTTAAAAAAATTAAAGTATATTTGATCACTTATGAAAGGATTAAAGATTTTGAATAATGTTTTAAAAATAATAATTATAATACAATACTAGATATAATCATATTACATTTAAAAACTATTTAAATGACACAACAAAATTGTAGGTAATTTTTGTTTTTATTTAAAAAAAATTGGCAATGCTTGATAACAAAACAAGTTTTAGAATCTTGCAAAACTAAGTTTTTAAATTTACTTTTGATTGAAAATAATTAGTTACTCCACCTTTTGATGAATTATATTAATAACAATAATTCTATATTTAAATATTTCAGTTAATGAATTCAGCAAATAGGTTTTTTTCTAAATTAAAATTAGTAAAATGTCATCTTAAAAATACCATCAGCAAAACTAGATTGAGCAGTTTAGCTGTACACTCAAACCTGTTTTTATGCGGGGGATAGGAACCACATAAAAGAAATCAAATTAAAAAAAATATCCTGAAACTTTGTAAACAGCTATAAAATATTTCATTTGCAACACATTTAAAAAAAAATTTTTTTATGTGGTAAATAGGGACCGCATAAAAAAGTCCCACATAGAAAATATGTAATTCAAAACTTCAAAAACCTCACGACATAGCTAGAAATTGGTTTTCCAAACAAGGAAAAATTGAATTTACACACCAGAACATTTTTCGGTCAAGAGGTTTGTACATTAATCATAGGATGGTTATCAACTACTGTTACTAGATTGTGCAATATGCACAAGTACAGTAATATCGGGTAGGACATGTGTTGGATTCTTTTTAATTTGCATGTTATTTTGACAGCCTTCTATTGTTTCCTTTTTAAATTACATTTTTTAATTAATTTTTATTCATAATATGCATTTGATGGAATTTTTTTTATATGCTTGCAGCAAAAAAACTGCACAAAAAAGACCACATAAAAACAGGTTTGAGTGTGTTACAATTTGAAAATGAAAAAACAAAAAATTAGATGTACCTCATATTATAAACATTTTTGCTGAATAAAAACAAGAAAAATGAAACTGAAATAATAATAAATAAAAATGAAATGTCAATTGCTAATATTAAATTATAAGAATCAAAAGTTATTTGTTTATAGTTTATTTATAATGGTAAGAAAATAAATGAAAGTTGAAAAATAATATAATTATATTATTTTTATAATAATTTGTTTATTGAATAAAAATATATCAAAATTATCACTTATTCTTTTTTTATTTTTTTGAAGATATTTTTAATGATTACATAATTTTTTTTCTAGGGGCCACCAACATCTAAAAACAACATGGGTACTCATAGTCATAGTTATGCTATTGCTTTTAGTATGCATTGCATCATAATCCTAAGCAGAGCACTTATTCACACAATACTCCTCTTATACTTTCCATACCTTTCTTCTATTTTCTTGGTCATATATCTGATGATGTTTAAATACAAAGAATTTCTTATTTCTTATATTGATATACTTACATCACACTCATACAGATTAAGAAAATCTGGCCTCTACAGGGTGCGCCAGCTAAATCCGGACAAAATAAACAATTTAATTAAACAAAATTTTAAATATACCAGTCTAACAGGTTATTTTATCATAACAAAAATTCTAATGGAATACTAATCTTTAGGATTAGGCGGCCGGATGGCCGAGTGGTAACGCTGTCAGTGTGCCAGGCAGGAGGACCCGGGTTCGTGTCCCGGGTCTGGTCCCGAATTTTTCGGGGTACTGGGTTCGGTCCGATGATCCTCGTCCTTCACCACCCACTCCACGAGTGTGGGTGCAGCCTGTGGTTGGAACTGGACTCGCCCCCTTAGTAATCTCCCTGACAAAAAGGGGGCGTAAAATATGCAAGGGGAAAAAGTCTTTAGAATTTTATCTAACGGAAAAATTCTAACAATAATTCTTCCATGAAATTAATCTTATTGGTCACTTTAGCAGATTAAAATTTCTTAAAACTAACTATGTGAATGGTCAATATAGTGTACTTATAACTGTACAATATAGTGGTCAATATAACTGTATAGTGACCACATTAGACAGGTGGTCACTATACAGAACACAAATAGCATTACATCCTATGGGAAACAAACTAGCTTTTAAAATTTGGTCCCTTTAGCCAGGTGGTCACTGTGCCAAGGTGGTCATTTTAACAGGTTTCACTGTATACGATTCATGCAATTACATACATACAATTCATTCTTAATTTCTCGTAGGACACTGTCAAAGGTTTGGCGGCACACTAATATGATGCAGCACAGTGGTTGAGAATCACTGTTCTAGCTATAATAGTTGGCGATAAATTTGCATAAGAGTACTTATTTTAAAGCTGTTTTATCTAGTTCGGCCGAAAAACGGGCGAAAATTTTGCTTTTAAAGTTAGCGAAAATTTTGTTGCGCCCCTCAAATCGTTAGTTTTGAAAAATAAATAAATTTATAAAAATATCGCATTTTACAAAACTTTTATTTTTAAAACAATATTTTGCAAAATTAACTTATATTTCTATATACAATGTTATATTCTCCTTGTTACTGTTTATTACATTGTTGCATGAATCCTTGCCTTCCGACTGGGCAGCCGCCCAGTCCACTCAACGTTTAAATTATATGTAAAAAATAACTGTCTTATTACAATAATAATAATAATAAAACCACAAAATGTGCCAACATCGTTTGGTGCCCCTTAAATGTCGGCGCCTTGAGCAGGTGCTTCACTCGATCGTATATTCTTCCTGATGTCAACATATTATAAGGATATAAAATAATCAAAACCAAGTTTTTCCTAATATATATTATTATATATATTTAAATATAATATATACAGTATTAAATTTATACAAATGTATTGTTTGTAAACAAAAATATACATGAAATACTTTAAAACCTGTCAATGCATGGACCTATGAGATTCATGCATCATTTTCTTGACCGTGCAATGACGGGTTTCTTTTCTATTATTTCATCAATTTTGTTTAATATCTCTGCACTTAATTAAATATTCCTTTTACCACGCGTTTTTTCTATCAACATACCATCTCTTTGTTATTGATTTATAATGGACTTCGCAGTGTTTTTATTAATACCTGCGATTTCAGCTGATTCACTAATTGTTTTTGCCATCTTCATAACTTTTATTAAATTTTTTTTTATCTATACTGATACAATCGCATGGAAGTGGGCGATTATGTCGAACAACAGGGGTCCTTGACCTGCATCTCGATGATTCTGAAGACACCAGACTTCCAGAACTTGACTCAGTAGATGATGTAGTGATTGTTTCCAGATTAATTAATTTATGGGTCTGAAAATATTCGGAATTTATTACAAAAACGTCTTAATCGAATAAAAATAGATCACTAACTCAAATTATCACAAAGGCAAATTGATAACAGTACATTTACCTTGCTTGGAATTCTTACGGGAAGGAGTAATTTCCTTAGAACTGTACTGAGGTTAGAACTAAATACACGAAGAATTTTACTACAGTAGATCACTGATTGTTCAGCGAATAATTTTGATAAGCTGTGGTTTGAAATTTTAATTTTGAGTGCATTTTTATTATTATTTTTCATTAATTTTTAATTCAGAAATTAAAAGACGATTATCCGGAGGAAACATTTTGTAGAAAAACTTATTTTTCATGCGGGTGAATTTGATTTGTATATAGATGAAATTAATTCATAAATGAGTGAATTTGATTTGCAAAAGGATGAATTTGGAGTGAAAAACCTGTAACTGAACTATTTATTCTCGAATGTTTTAAAAAAATATATATTTTCCATAATTATTTGGATGAAAATATATATTCCATTCAACAAGAAACTTTTCTAACAGAATGGGATATTAATATTTAACATTGTATATAAACAATATTTCAAATAATAAGAGATATAAAAATGATTTAAAAAATTGCACATTTTATATTATCTAGCCTAAATTGCTTGATGAAACTCTTTTGGTTTTAGGAGAGTATATTATGAATTTTAATAAATACTGTACTGTATTGAAAATCATGAAATCTTAGAAAAATTTTCAGTATATAAATTTTACATAAAATATTACTATTGTAAAATATATTGAAAAACTCTTACAATTTGATATTGTTCACATTCTTTATTCATTATTGACATTAAACAATAACAAAATATTCATATCCACAATAATAAGCTGTACAAGAATATGCAAAGAGAATTTTAGTGCTTTGCAATAATACTGGAGATTACAGAGTTAGTTTGAACAATTAAAACAATGTTCAGAATTATTTTTATATATCCATTTTTTTAAACATGAAAGTTCTTTACGTGTTTAGTTCTTTATGTAATAGAATTTTAGGAGAGGCGATGGCATTTTAATGTCTTGACGAAAAGCATCTGATTTTCCATTTTATTTATTTTTTTATCTTGGAAGTTTTTAAAAATAATGATATATGTGCAGTAAACCTTTTCAGATTTTTCTTGTAAAAATTATTGTCGATCTCCTAAAAGAGAGAAAATATTTCAGAATGGTTATTATTATATTTATTTATGTTTCAGTATAGTTATAATCAGCGCCGGATCTAGATATGTTGTCATCTGAGGCAACATTAGAAAATAGCGCCCCCTCTCCTCTTCACTCCATTAATATATAAATATATCTAATATTTTGGAACTGAGAATCTAATGACGTCAGATATAGTCACTGAAAAACATACAAAAAATTTGGGTTGGGTTGGGAGACAGTAAACATAGACTGAGATAATCTCAGTCTATGTTTACTGTCTCCCAACCCAACCCAAATTTTACTATACGTACAACTTATAATGAAAACAAAGTGTTATCTATGTTAAAAACAATAATAATAAATCAAAAAATTTGGGTTGGGTTGGGAGACAGTAAACATAGACTGAGATTATATACGTACAACTTATAATGAAAACAAAGTGTTATCTATGTTAAAAACAATAATAATAAATAAAGCATATTTGAAATTATGATATCCTTACTTGCGATATACCAATGCGGGAAAACGTGAGGGAAACAAATATTTATTTTGTTTAGACAGACTATCATTCAATCATATTTAGTTCGCACTGATTTTCTCTCCCTTGATAAGTATTATCCGCTAGAGAAATACATCATTATGTCTTTATAGACCGACTCTACAGCACGAAATATTATCAAAATAAATATAATTTAAGCTTGTGTGTGAAAGTGCAGCTGCATTTTCGTGCCCTCTTATAATTTTTGCCCTAGGCGACTGCCTCAGTTGCCTCACTCTAGATCCGGCGCTAATTACAGGTATATAATATACAAATTAATATAATATTCAGGTTAGGCATTTAATTATGACTGTAACTTTTTCGTGTTTTTTTTTGAAATAAATGTCTTAAATTTTACTTACCAATTACTTCAGATTTTAATCGAGCAGCCAAACTTCTACGGAACGCTAACATTTCCGGATCAAGATTTGGTTTTTCTTCCTCGTCTACAACTGTTTTGGCTGCCCTTGCCGATTTTGGTCTTTCGTTAGTTAACTTCTCATATTGTTTTAATTGTTTTTGTCTTTCTTGTTTCTTTAATGCCAAAAGCCGATCTCTTTGCTTACGGAGATATTCTTGACGTAATTTTGCATCTTCTTCATCTATCTGGGATAAATCAGTAGCTAGTTTTTAAGTTAATAAATTTTCATATTTAGTAAAAATCTTTCAACTACCTTTTGGGGGCAAACAGCAATATAAGAATCATATTTATTGGATGATTCAGTAGATGGCTCAATAATCTGTTGTCCACTTTCCTTCAAAGACAGTTGAATCGCCTATAAAGAACAAACATGAAACTATATTAGGAATACCGATAACAGCATATATTACTGTACCTTATAATCTATTCTTAAGTTTTTATTGTTTAGTATTTGTTCATAACAGTTTATTATGCGTTGAATTTGCAATATAGAATGCCATTTTGAAATTTGAAAAATTAAGTATTTATTATATAAAGCATATCAATGAATTATTTTGGCATAAAAAGTTTCTTTTTATATTATAGAATAATTAAAATTGACAAGAAAATAATTTTAACCAATAAAGATTACATAGATCCATTAAATTTTATTAAAAATATCTCTAATATAAAAAATTTAAAATAAATATTATGTAAAAGAAATTATTGTTCTTCATTGATCAATTATCATTGTAAGAAACGAGATTAAGCGATTTACGCTTTGAATTCATTATTCTTCACTATTTTTATCATGAAGAAAAATGTTAACAAAGAATATTACAGGTATCCCTCCTATAATACGGTTTCGCTTCAACACGATTTGAAAATTGCGGAAATTCTCATATAACACGTACTTCTACAACACGGTTTTTTACTTAACACATTTAGAAAATTACATTTACTCTCCTACAACACAAAACATTTTCATTAATTTTTGTAAATCCACACTATGGGCACACAATACACATAAAATATAATCATTGGGAAATACTTTGATAAAATTAATCATAAATGCAATTTCGCTAGTTTGTCATGAAAGAGACTATACGCAGTCTATTTTCGATTTCAATTTGAAATTCAGTTAATTGAATTAATTTTGAAACTGAATTAATTGGCAACAATTGAGTATTTTGTGTTCCATACGTTCAGTGCGTGGATAAAAATAAGTTTTTATTCTTCAATAGAAGAATGTGAAAGAGAAGAAAAAATTTTTATTCTTAATGTTTTGTTTTCTAGCGGGTTGTAGCTGGTTAGATTATAAATTTTGTAAAGAAAACAGAAGATACACAAACTTTAAATGCATAAAAAAGTTTAGAAAGTGAAGTAGATATTGTTAAAAAAAATAAAAAACGTTCTCCTTTTAACGAAACAGTGTAAGGAAGATATAATTATTAAATGAATGGTATATATAGGCTGTTTACTTTTTCTTTCCTAAATAAAAAACGTTCTCCTTTTAACGAAACAGTGGTAAGGAAGATATAATTATTAAATGAATGGTATATATAGGCTGTTTACTTTTTCTTTCCTTTTGTTTTACGTGTATTGTTTTCTTAGGATCTTACGTATATATTTTTTGTTTCTTTATGTTTCGTGTTATTAATATTATTAATAAAAAATTAAGTTTCTTATGTGGAATTAAAGAAAGTTATTTATTTTTAATTGGTTTTGGACGTAACTCTATCTTTTTGTATTGGCTCCAGGTCTCATATAACATGGTTTCACACAACACGGTGTGTTTTAGGAACCTATCTACCGTGTTATAGGAGGGATACCTGTATTCATTTCTTGACGACCAAATCATGCCATGTTATATGATATTTACAGACACGGCACGATTAGGTTATCATTAAGAGTGTTGATTTTTAGCATTTTGAAAATCAGAAATTTCATTTTAAATTATTAATTTAATATTTTGTAGAATCTATCGGCTTCGTATTTAGCATTTTACAGAATTCTATAGGAAAATTTTATTTTTAGGTTAATGTAGATACCTAGACCATACAATAATATGATAATTGCACTAAATAATTTAATCTCAATGACCAAATCATGCCATGTTATATGATATTTACAGACACGGCATGATTAGGCTATCATTAAGAGTGTTGATTTTTAGCATTTTGAAAATCAGAAATTTCCTTTTAAATTATTAATTTAATATTTTGTAGAATTTATCGGCTTCGTATTTAGCATTTTACAGCATTCTATAGGAAAATTTTATTTTTAGATTAATGTAGATACCTAGACCATACAATAATATGATAATTGCACTAAATAATTTAATCTCAGTAATATAATACATGAAGTTAACTAATGTAAAATGAAATTTATGCTTCAGTTATCTTAAATTTAAAAGACTTAATTAATGAAACAAGGAATTTATGTTTCAGTCATCATTGTCAAGTAGATCTACAATAAAATTACAAAAATAAAATTATACATATGGAATTAGATCTTCGTCCCAACAAGATTCAATTTGTTTCAAATGCCATTCAAAATAATTTTTCTAAAAGGGTGAAGAAGTCATTCAACAATTTACAAATCCAATAAAATGATACCTTAAAATAAATTTCTATTTTATTATTTGGTTTTCTCATCTGTTACAATTAAAATTTGTTTACTGAGAAATCTTTTCGGATTTACACTATTAATTGGAGCTCAGATGCATTTTAAGACTGCTTCAGCAAAGTCTAGAGACTTTTATATTACCAACAAAATCTGTAAAGAATCTACTGTACTTCTTTATTCTGCTGAATACTTCTAACCATGTGACTATGAAAATACTCATAACCTTCTATAAACTTTCTTCTTGACTCCGCATTCATCACTATATTGTATTTTTTGTAGATAGTATAAAGTACATTAAAAACCAGTAAGAAACAATATTAGACATTTAAACAATAAAATTTTACGCTGCATAAAACTTGCTTGTTATAAATGTGTCCGGAGAAATGCAAAACAATATTTCTTTTTGTACAGTAAATTGTTTAATGTAAAACAGAAATAAAAGAATTTTTGTAAATATCAATCGCAGTTTAATTAATTAAAATTGTAATTTTTAATGCCATACATATAAAGCTGAAAAAACCTAGCAGAAAATATAAACTTAGATAGCATTTAAAAAAAATTGTAATTTTTAATGTCATACATATAAAGCTGAAAAAACCTAGCAGAAAATATAAACTTAGATAGCATTTAAAAATAAATATGCTATTGATTCAATTAACGATCAAACGGGAAAGGTTAAACTATACCTGTTTTATATTAGACCTACATTTTATTGCATTAAATAATAGCATCATACATTCCTAAAATCACACTTCACAACCTATAGTCTCTCATCAATCATCCTTTTCCACAACAAGCTTTCCACCATATTTCAATACCTAAACTGTCATCCAACTATGTAAATACTCTTACCATATTTCATAATACCAATCATACTCATAACCTCTTCCAAACTGATTAGTTCTTTATATTCACCCACTGCATTCACTACCTTCTCTCTCAAGCTGGTTTAAAAAACTTGTGGAAATAATCTTGCTATCTATTAACTATCTCAAATTCTTCCCACATCATCTTTTCAATAAGGATAGGAACAAGATGAGAATGTCCTCTCCTTAAATTTCTCATGTACTTCTAAAACATCTCTTAATTCTCTTCAAAATCAATCTGTAGTTTCTTACATATGTCTTTCTTTCTAGACATACTCCTCTTTGTCTTTATCATCCATACACAGTTTTACATCTCTTATATTCAATTGCATTCATATTTCCACTTAATGTTCTCAGAAATGTTTTTTCCCTCTTCCATAGCATGCTTTACTTTATTATTTCATAGTGTATCTCCTTTCTACCTATTTTCATTCCTTAATTATCTCCTCTTCAATACTCACCTTAAAGTATGTCAGCACATTTTTATATTGCATATGATTTCTTCTACTGGACAAAGTCTTAAACACATTTTTCCCTCCACATAGAGATTCTCCATTTCATTCATATCTTCAGTTTCTCCTCCTTAATTCCCAGACAATCATTGACATCACCAGATATCACTTTTCATCACTTTTGTATATGTTCTTTCTCTTAATCTTCCATCACACACAACTAAGTATTATATTCCTTTGATCTCTTATGACTCCCCAGAAATACTGGTGGATAGCTTTTTGCATGAAGGAAGTTTGAGACAATCAGCCTTCTTGTATAAATCTCCAACAGTTATTTCCCATTATCATATAATATAGTCATATAACCAATACTTTCACACTACATTATTGGAATTTCAAAAATATTTTGGAGCCACTTTCTAATCAATAGAATTCTTAATTGAGTATATTTTTGAAAGTTATTTTTCTTTGGAAACTCAAGTTTAAAACTGAAAATATTTATTATTACAGTTGAGGATGACATCAAGGGCCAGTGAAAAACATTTCTAAAGAATTAAAACTTTTCTCCCAATTAGAACTATTTGTTTTTTGTGTTTATTTATTATTATTAATATATTTTTCAGCATTTAAGAAAATTATAAAAATATATCTTTTAATTTGATTAATATTATCAATAAGAAATTATGATTTTGTTTTAATTGTTATTCAGAAATAATATATTAAACAGTTAGTCCTTGACTTATGATGATTTGCACTTACAACAATCAAAAATTATTATTAAAAATTCTCTAATTTAACTTTGCCGTCTGCATATCATATTGCTTTTTATATGCATCACAGCGTCAACATTAGGCTATTGCATATTGTTAAAAGGCAAGCAAAGCCTTTCAACAATATACAGTAGCTGCTAGTCTGATTCATACTTCTAAGTTATCACAGCCTTTGGCATGTTAGTTGCTTATCAGCAGTCAAAATGTTCATTTCTCTTGTCGCAATTTTTGTATCTCATCCTATCATGTCCAGTAAGAGAGATAATATTACTGATGAAAAAATTTCTGAAATTCCTAAATTTTCCTTTCTTAATTTTGTATTTATGTATTTAATTGTATATGTATTAATAAATAATTTATAAAGGTTTATGTAAACTTATACATTTTTAACCGTTTTAAATTAAATTGAAACCATTGAGATAGAAACCTAATTTATGAAAATATTAAAACAGAAATCAATCAAATCAAGAATTAAAAATGTCCTCAACTTATGTCAGAATCGACTTACGATGGAGATGTTGGAACAAAACCCTGTCATAAGTCAAGGACTATCTATATACTTTATTTTCATTATTTCATTTCCAAATAAAAAAAATAATATGCAAATCAGTAAAATATATTTATATATAAGATATTGATATATATTGAATTTATGTAATCCAGAATATAAAATTTTATCAATATTTTTAGAATTATATAAAATTGATCATTGTCATTGACATTTATGTAATTTTATAATAATAACAAATAGCATCAATATAAATGAAATAGTGTAATAGCAAATGTTAATCCTCCTCCCTTCATTCCTGTTCTTATTCTCTAACCCTCATTTCTTTCTCCAGTTGTCTTAAAAAACTTATGGATTACAATCGTGTCATCTATCAACCATTTATTTTAATTCCATTTTATTAAAATTGACATTTAATTTTTTTAAATAAAACAATCGGTTTTTATATAACAATGAAAATTCACTGATCTGTGTGTAAAATAATTTACTCTGTGGAAATAAATGCTTACAAGAAATATAGATATCATTGTTTCTTTATTAGAAAGATACAATTTTCTAATGTTTGTTTTTTTATAGTTTTGTATAATTTAAGAAAGGAAATTACAAGCACTACAAGCAGTTGAGAAGTTAAAAATCAATAAAAACTTTTTTTAAAATACTTTAATAGGTACTATTAAAGTTTTTAAAAAAGTTTTTATTGATTTTTAATTTCTCAACTGCTTGTAGTGCTTGTAGTTTCCTTTCTTAATTACCTGAGTTTAAACAGTGTTAATAAGTTTTTTGTATAATTTATTATAAATTGTGATTAAATTTATGATAATTGACAAAAACTTAGATTTTTCAATTTGGCTTCTTATATCTGTCTGCTAACTGCATTATCTAGTTTGTTAGTATTGTATTTTTTATTAATAAAAAAATATGTAAATATAATTATGATCATGCTGTAAAAGAAAATTGCATATAAATTGCAAATTTAATTTTAAAAATTAATAAATTTTTATATTAAATTTAATTTTTCAGTCAGTCAGATAATATCAAAAATTATTTTTAATTTATTAATAATTGCAAATTTTTATAAATATTCTAAAAGACTTGATATATTAAAAACACTACATTCATAGGTTAGATTAGTTTAGTTCAAGGGTGCTTTTTTTGTTTATGAACCCTGAGTCCTAACTACAGGTAGGCCTCGATTAGTGCGAGTTCGAATAATGCGATATTCGATATTGCCAATAGGTAGGCCTCGATTAGTGCGAGTTCGAATAATGCGATTTCGATTAATACAGGTAGGCCTCAATTAGTGCGAGTTCGAATAATGCGATTTCGATTAGTTCAACTTATAAAAATGATACCGTTTTTCACTTAATGCGAGCAAATATTTGATTAATGTGAGTTGTAAGCATAGTATATAGTCTTACTAACAAAGGTCCGTTCCCTTTTATGATGTCAATTAACAAACATTCTTACTAACAAAGCTCTGCCTCCTTTTATGATGTCAATTAACAAATTTCGTTAATTTTTGGTTAGTAAAACTGGACAAGGAGCAGTCCAAGAACAATAGTTAATTTTCGGTTAGTAAAACCGGACGAGGAGCAGTCCATGAACAGTCACATAATTTTCAGTTAATAAAACCAGACGAGGAGCAGTCCAAGAACAGTCACTTGCTCCGTCTCCTTTTATGATGTCAATTAACAAATTACCGTTAATTTTTGTTTAGTAAAACCAGACGAGGAGCAGTCAAAGAACAGTCACTTGGCTTTGAAGGGCAGTAAAACTGGACGAGGAGCAGTCCAAGAACAGTCACTTGGCTTTCAATCTTTTATGATGTCAATTAACAAATTAATGTTAATTTTCGGTTAGTACCATTTTATGATGTCAATTAACAAATTAATGTTAATTTTCAGTTAGTAAAACTGGACTAGGAGCAGTCCAAGAACAATCATTTGTCTTTGAAGGGGTGAAACACCAGAAAGATGGACTTTTTTGCCGTTAGCTTATATTTGCCTATTATACTGCTGTGCTACCCATATTACCTGATTTCTTTATTTAAAATAAAACTTGTGAAAAAAAATTTGTTTTGATTATATTTTGCTGACATATTCTGCTAGTAAACAAATAGAAAACTTGTTAAAAATTTCTCATTATTTGCTGTCATATTTTGCTAATAAACAAATAGAAAACTTGTTAAAAATTTCTCATTGGTTCGTAACTTCAGCTAACTAGTTCTATCTGGAACTAATTTACTGATTCAATAAAGTGGCAATGCTCCAATTGCAAATCGGACTATTCACTCAATTCTCGACCCAGAATTGGCGGTAGCTTGCAAATCGGCCTATTCACTCAATTCTCGACCCAGAATTGGCGGCCACAAACTGGACTATTAATTCAATTCTCGACCCAGAATTGGCGGCCGGACGGGGCTCAACTTCTGCTTTCGATTTGCTATTTTGGTTCGATTTGGCGGTTGGTTTGATGATGGATTGAGACCCAATCCTGGTAAGTTATTAATTTAGATGATGAACAACAATGTAAAAAATATGAAAATAAATATTTCTTAAACAGTTAGTATTGTGGTTATTCATCGTGAGGTTGGCTAATGGCCGGAATCTCACAAAGCAAGAACCAATTACCATATTTTACATATAGTTAATACTTCAATGGCCGGAATCTCACAAAGCAAGAACCAATTACCATATTTTACATATAGTTAATGCTTTGATTAGTGCGAATTCGAATAGTACGAGAAATTGGTGGAACCCATTATTCGCACTGATCGAGGCCTACCTGTATATGTATATGGACTCCATATGTGCATATGTAATATTCCTAAATGAAATATTTATCGTAGGTTAGTAAAAGCTAATAATTAAACAATTCCAATATAATATAAAAAATGTAAATTACAAATTTTGAAAACTTTAATTGATAAACATATTTTTACTTGTAATGACAGAATTAGGAAAAAAAATTTTAAAAAATGTTATTTCAAACAGCATATAAAAATTTATTCCTAAGGCTGTTAAATAGGGGATCCCATTAAATAGGCCCTACTAATGAGATCCTTGTGGCTGATGTTTTGATATTAGCATTTTAATATCTGGTTCCAATTTTGTGGAAGTTCCAGAAAATAAGAGTATCTTCTAACTGTGAATTTCTGGACTTTTCTATGACATTAATTTATTTTATTATTATTATTATTATTATTATTATTTATTTTATATACACAACAAAGTTATGAAATGGATAATCTGGTTATTTTGTTATAACTGTTGTCAGTGCTAGTAAGATCTTTAGGAAAGAAATAATCCAAAATTACTTTTGCTGATTCGAGTGAGTTTTTGGTTTTATTGCCATTATTGTCTAAAATTAATTCTTCAGGATGTATGGTATTATTATTATTTTTTAGTAGCGTAAATGAAATCCGCTACCAAACGTGACGTCACTCACTCAATAAGTTCCCTATCTTGAGTTGAGTCTGCTGAACGCAGCCAAAGTCTAACACAGCGGTTCTCAACCTTTTCTTTCCCCAGGCCATATACATTTGTTTGCTACATTAAGCGGCTGCAACATGCTATATCAGCAGTCGACAATCGATTGGTGTCAAGTGAAAAAAGTCTGACTTCTAAAAAATCGTCTACAAAAAACTCGACTTCTCAATTCATGAATCCCATAGATCAGTGTTTTCCAAACTGTGGGGCGCTAGTCTATTTCAAGAGGACGTGCAAGAATTAACAAAAACATCATTTTTGAGACAAACAAACAAAAAAAATAAATTCAAATTGGTATCGAAAAAATATCTGTTTTTTGAGAAATTGTTTTAATTATTTTAGTATGTATAAAATAAGAAGATAGCTGCGCTCGGACCAGCTTTCATCATGATTTACAAACTTAATAAACGGCTTAAATAAAATCTAAAATCAGATGAATTTATTGTAGTATCTAAGATTAAAGAAATTTATGAAAAGTTTTCCTTTGCAAATATGATTAAAAATTTAATTGTTTATACACGCAGCAAAGCGACATGAAACGATAAGCTTTTTTCAGAAACGATTAATTAAAAAAAAGTTTTTTTTTGTATTGGTGAAGCGTGGAACTTTAAATCGCGAGATTTTCCCCTCGGCTCTTTTTCATGCATTATAAAATTTTATGAGTGCATCAGGAAGGACTTAATAAGGTTTGTTTTTTGCTTTTGTGAAAAAAGCTGAGATAGACGGGATCACACCCGTAACATCTGAGTCCGGCCCCGACCTCCTCTCCGTCGACCTTTGTCTAAGAACAGTTCCACAACTACAGCGGTAATAAACTTCGTTCCGCTCAGCCCAACTTAGCAAGTAATTAAAAATTTGAAAGAATCTCCATTTTCCTTAAACTGAACTATTTTTTATTTAGCAAAAACTGTTAGCAAAAGTACAAAAAACATTAACAAAATTAGTTAATATAAAATACAACCTGTTATTCCCGTCTCTAAAAAACCAAACTTCACTTCTATTTTCATTTCAACAGTGAATGGCCACACCAGCACTTCCACAACCTTCGTCCAACCGACGAGCACCACAATTCGTAATGAGACGGGAACACTCACACACCCTGGTGTATCCCTATTTAAACCTCTGAACCATTTACATAAAAATACAAATCTTACAGATATTTCCAAATAATTATTAGGTTGCTTTTTATACAGTATTATTAAATCAGTATTAATAATAATAAATACAATTACAATACGTTCAGTTAAATTTATACGCATGTCATCCATTGGCGTCAAGGCCAATTTACAATTAGTCAAAATGGCCGCCTCCATCCCGTCACCACTCCAAAGCAGACTCGTGGTAAGTACAACATCTTTCTTCTCACCAGTGACAAACTTCCCATCTCTTCACATGCAAACAACAAGGTATACCTGGAATAGATCTTATTATAAGTGCCCCAATACTTACAACCTTCTCCCACTGTTCAACAAGTTTTTTAATGACAAACTTGAAGAAATCCATGAATTGTGATCCAAAACTCAATCAGGGTTCAGTGCACTGCCTTGAAACTTCAAAGTTTTTCCCCAGAAAGATTGTGTTTGAGGCTGCGAAACAGACTGCTATGTAGGCTTTAATTGTAGGCCTATAGAAAAAGATTAAGAACATAATAATGCGGTCTGTAAAGGGGAAGTGGACACAGCTTTGACACAGATGGTGCAAGGTCGGGAATATGTTAGATGGGGAAGTTTTCCCATCCAAACTCTTGCAACTTGGCACAGGCCATTCTAGCTGTGTATTGTTTCACATTGACCTATTGAATAACTATGCCTTTATGATTAAGAGTGCAGACATTTTTCCTGCAAGTTAGAGCATAGAAGTTCTAGTTGTTAACAGTAGATCTTTGCTGTAATGGTTTGATTCAGTGGCAGAAGCTCATAATGATTAAGCCTTGCATATCCTATCAAACATTCAGCAAAACCTTGTGGAAAAACCTTTTGTCCAGATTTAGCCACTATTGCAGGCTCAATCTGTTTAGAAAGCCATGGATGTTTGTACTTAATATTGTAGTACAGAATTAATTTTTCTCCCCATAACCCTCTTTTCAAGGAAGAGCAAGGAAATGCAAACGTCCACATGCTGTTGCAGATTTTGTGGCATGAATTTATGAGGTACCCAGTTTTAACACACAGTGAAAGTCCTGTGGTGCCTGTGAGTAGTTGAATTGGATGAATGGACAATTGTGGCCAATTCCTTGACTGTTACGTCTGAATTCCCTTCAACAGCAGCTCTTAGCACATCATTATCCAGCTCAACAGGTTGTCTTTTGCATGATATATCTATGAAAGTTCTGTTCCCCAATTGGAATTTCTGGAACCATTCTTGACACTTTCTGACATTCAGGGTACCTTCTTTATATATGGTATTGATGTTTCATGTCATTACAGTTGATGTATGTCCATGGTTAAACTCATATAACATAATATGCTTTACATGTTTTGCAGACACTGCCATTTTCTATACACTTTAATGGCACAAGGGGTGCTTGTACAACTCTTGTACCCTGCCTCACATTACAAGAGCATGCCATGTCATATGCCTTTTCATGCTCTTGGTGTACTTCATTGTCTGGTCGCTAGAAGGAGCAGTTCTATGGATATGCGAAAAATAACATTATTTATGGGATGAGTTGATATATTTTTATTACACAAAAATACATAATGTTCAGTTTTATGTATTGAGTAATTAAATTATTCCTATATACAAAATTGCTATTTTATTCATTTGGAATAAATACAGAAAATCCCCAACTTACACAAATGGATTATTCAGCAACACCCCATGTAAGTGGAAACATACATATGTTGGAACATACCCTACCTAGTACTAATGTGTCACAAGAACATAACATTAAAAATAGGTTCCTGTGAACGTTTCTTCTCAATATTTTCATCCTTGCTTTATCTGTGTTTTTCTGTTTAAAGACAGTTATATAATGTATATTATAGTACTTACGAATAATTATATTCAATAATATATGCAGTGTACTGCAGGGTTGCAGAGTCGGAATCGGGAGTAGGGAGTCGGAGGTTTTTGGGTGGAGTCGGAGTTGGATTTTTAAACTGTCGGGAGTCGGAGTCGGATCATTTGCCATCCGACTCTGCAACTTGGTGGACAGTACTATATTCAGTATTATAATTATAGTAATCTTTAATTTTTTAAAGATTACTGTAATTAGTACTATGTAGTAAATAAAATCTTAATGCGTCAGCTGCCATATCAAAACTATCTTTCTGAATTGCATTGAAAAACTCTGTTAGCCTTGTCTGTGTCGCTTTTTGCCTCAGATTTTTTAAAATCTCAGCGTAAGGAATAAATGCGCAGGAAGTTAAGCACCTAAATTTGAGGCTGCGATTAAGCATAGGATCACATTATTCTGTGGGACCTGCAGATAATAAGAACAGGCTTTTGGCTACCTGCGATCTGTGGAGTGAGCAAAAATAGGTAATGAGACTTTTCAGGCAGTACGACGCAGAGACTACGAGTAAGAGTAACATTTATAACAGTATTTTCGCGTTACAAATAAATTTTCGCAAATAGTCGAATACGTGAATAGGGAATCCGCGAATACCGAGAATCGACTGTATATTAAAGAATAAACACATAAGTTGACCATATTGCCATTTAGTAAAGCAGTTGCTTATCACTTTAAAGCAGGGGTTCCCAAAGTTTTGCCTATGTAGGCCAAATTGTAAATTCCAAAATATTTGGCGGGCCAAAAAATATGTTATGGAAAAATACGTTCAAATCGATAAAAAATTAGACTAATTTTATAATATAATCGTTCTTTATTTATGACAATAATTACTTTATTAACCGTTTAAAATAATACATTTCAAAAATAATTAAAAAGAAAATAATAATAAATGTTTAATTAACACATTTCAAAAATAATTGAACAAAAATAACTAAATAATTTTAAATAAAAACAGAAAAAAATAATAAATTCGTCAATATGAAATACATAATTTGTGCAGTTGTTTTCTTTTAATAATAATATTGAGCCTTGATTCTATTTTTAACACCTCTTGTAAATGTATATCAGTTAATTTTGATCTCAATTTGGACTTATTAATATTTATATTTGAAAAGTTTTATCACTTTTAAATGCGAAAAAACTTTCTGAATACCGGTACATATTTGGAAGCATTTATACATGTATTTTTTTAATTGAACAATTCTTAATTATGATAAAACTCATTTATTTTTTTGTAAAAATGTAAATTATCTGTATGAATTCAAGATCGCGGATGATCCGACATCGCGGGCCGCATTTCTAGGTTTGAGGGCCGCATTTGGTCCGCTGGCCGCACTTTGGGAATCCCTGCTTTAAAGGATCTGGGTTCAGTTCTGAGTCCTGCACCTCTAATTTTTCAGGAGGATCTAGGTCCTGTCCTGGCTTGTTAACTAAAACTAATCCAATAAGTACAATATGATAAATGATAAAATTAGGAGAAAAATTCTTATATTTCTATGTTATAGTTTTATCTGTTTTGATCAGTTTATTTTTCCTGTAAATAAGGTAATTTTTATGTAAATACAGATCTATCTATGTTGGATCTACATAAGTCAGGAACAGTTTGTATATCTAAGAATTCTTGATAAAATTAATATTTATATTACTTTTATTAAGAATTCTTGATTGCAATTTTAAAATTAGCTAAATAATTTTTATTTTTAATATAATTAGAAATGTATATAGTACTGAAATAAATATTAAGAGTTTATTTTGATTCTTGTATAAAACATAAATTTTGTATGAACAAAACTAATATAGAATAATAATGATGCATATAGTTCTTTATATATAGTATAATAGATTCTTCTGTGAATAGATAAAATAATAAAATGAATATATTATTTTGTTTTCTTCACAGTATAAACAATCTTTTTTTTTTTAATATGAGCAAGGTAGGCTATTGAAATTCATAAAATAGTTTAGATTTAAGATAAAGATACATCCTTAATTTTCAATTGTTTATAAGCTTTTCTATAGTATAAATTTGATGTAAAGCTTATATACTTAAATTGTCTTATTCAGAAGACATTGATAAAAATTTCTTTTGAGTTAAAATTGAAAAACAATTATTTTATCATTAATATTTTTATGGTTTTAATTAGAATTAATGATTATTTAATTTATTTAAATTAACTATTCAGTTGTTATAAATTAGTTACTGTTAAATGGTACTTTATTTTAGAAATAAAATAGGCAAATAATTATTTTTACTGTATTATAGGTAATTTTTATTTAAAAATTCATTCAAAATATTTAAATTAAATTACTTCATACAAAATTTTATGAAAGATTTACTTTTGATTATAAAAATTGAAAGAATTGTAGTATTATATTAGCTTAATGTACTATATTATTGAAAACTGTTAATCCGTCCAAACCTAATATTTTAAATTATCTGATGTTATCTTTTAATAAATTTTACAAGAAATATATATTTTTCTGTAAAAATTTGTAAAAAAAATTTGTAATTGTAAATTTGAAGAATGTCATCAATGTCTTGTAATTATAGTTTAATCAGTTTGCATTGATGTAATATGTTTGAAAAACAAATTGATTTAATAAAACATTCTGATAACTTCAATATTTAAAATAGTCTTGTTTTTTGTTGATGTTATTTTTGGAAAATTATTTAATTGAAAAGTTTAGATAATGTTTAGTAAAAAAATTTAATTTATTTTCTTGTATTATTAGTACAAGATTTCTCAAGTTATGCAGTAGAAGTGTTCTGAAAAGTAGCACAATAATTTTTCTCTCATTATATTATTATTATAAATGGAAGATGTCATCATAAATAATTTCACATAAATTCCTAGAATTTTTGACATAAATTTGTTTATATGAAATTAAAATGAAATATTGAAATTATTAGATAATTGTCATTAAACATTAAATAATTGATCATTATATAATAGTTTTAATAATTTAAATTGTTTACACAGTTTCGCTCAGTTAAAATATTTTATATATTAATATATTTTGAGGACAAGTTTTTGTTTATATAAAAATTATTGAGCTGATTCAAATAATAATTATTATTTTTACTAGAAAATATGGTTCTTTTCACAAAATGTATTTAAATTTTTCATCATGAAAAAAATTATTATAATTTTTGAAAATGGCACTGTTCTGATCAGAAGATAAATTTTAAACAAATTACTTTTATCTTAACCCAGCCGTGAAAGTCACCAAGCAGCGGCTCTCGTTTTTTGGTCATATCATGCGGGCTAATTCGTTAGAAACAGCTTTAATGATCGGCGCAGTCAGTGGTTCGAGAAGAAGAGGGCGTCAGAGAACAAGATGGCTGGACACAATCAGGGCCGACACGAACTTGTGCATGGAACAACTGAAAGAAGCAGTCAGAGACAGGGAAGCGTGGAGAATCTTGATCCATGAAGTGGCCAAAAGTCGGCCTCGACTGAATGGCTAATCATCATCATCATCACTTTATCTTGCTTAAATGCTAAAATATTCTCATAATAATAATAATAATAATACAATTAATCGCTAGCTTCTGGTCTGCCCTGTGGGCAGTGCCAGTTACACACAACCAGAAGCCAGCTGGATCACAGAGAGGAGACAAGGAGACACGCACATTAGACGTACCAGAAATGGCCTATACCACCATTACTACTAAAGAACTCACAAACACAATTAGATACACTCACAACTGGAAAGCTCCTGGTGTAGATGGCATCCAGAATTTCTGGTACAAACATTTTACCTGTTTTCATGACTTACTGGCCAAACATCTCACAAATCTCATACACGAACCAAAAGACACACCTTCCTTTCTTACACACGGCATAACTTTCATGAAACCCAAGAGCACAAACACCGGAAACCCATCACAATACAGACCAATCACTTGTTTACCAACACTATACAAAATTTTAACCTCATGTATCACCAACAAAATATACGCACACGTCGAAGAAAACAATATTCTCACAGAACAACAGAAAGGCTGCCGTAGAAGTCACATGGGGTGCAAAGAGCAGCTGATCATCGACACAACAATATTAAAACAAGTACACAGACAACACAGACAGCTTACACAGACAGCTTACACAGACAACACACGAAGCTTACGTTGATTACAAAAAGGTATTTGACAGCATACCACATTCATGGCTCATACAGACACTACAAATCTACAAAATCAATACCAAATATATCACATTCCTACAAAACATAATGCAACACTGGAGAACAACACTGCACATCATCATAAATAACAATCACGTAGCCACAACCCATATACATTACAGGTGGTATTTTCCAGGCCAATTCACTCATCCCACTTTGATTCTGACTCGCCCTAAATCCACTCTCCAAAAACTGAACACATTGAATGTGACTACGACATTAGACAAAATCGAAAAACACACTACAAAAACTCGCATCTCTTTTACATGGACGATATTAAACTGTATGCTTCAACACAAACACAATTACAAAAGTTGTTACAAATCATGCACACATTTTCAAAAGACATACACATGGAGTTGGCTGTTACAAATCACGCACACATTTTCAAAAGACATACACATGGAGTTTGACCTAGACAAATGCAAAATACTCCACATAGAAAAGGGAGTCCTAAAGAAAGGAGGTTTCCCCTCTTGGAAATGGAGAGACTATTGAATACATGGAAGAGAGTAAAGTGTACAAATATTTGGGATTCTAGCAAGCCAGACTAACAGAACAGAAGAAAACTAAACAAACATTATCAAAACTATACAAAAACAGATTAAATAACATTCTCAAAACACATCTGAATAGAAAAAACACAGTCAAAAACCATGAACACATTTGCCATACCTATACTAACTTACTCCTTTGGAGTGATACAGTGGACACAGACAGAACGAGAATCACTCCAAAGAAAAACACGAACAACACTTACAAAAGCATGATTGCAGAGATAATCGCGGAAAAACGGGAAATTCAAAATGGCAAGCATCATATAATCGATATCAGGCCGCCTACAGATTAATCCGTAAAAATAACTGGGACATAATGCATACCGAATTCAAGGGAATTAATCGACGAATAAAACGGTG
>AYEL01077098.1:0-56717 GCA_000484575.1 Olivierus martensii
TTTCCACTTATAATTTGTGCTGTAATATTTATAATTATTTATAATTACATTATATTTTTTTACATGTATTCTTTGGGAATATATCTATCATGTAAAAACAGAATTGAGTGTATTTGATTTTTTTTTTTGTAAAAATATTTTGTTTATAGGAAAATTTGACTTGATTTATGTTGTCTTGAATAAGTTTTAGAATGACCTATGACATAACCTTGGAGGATTACTGTATATATATGTTTGACTGTATGAATGAATAATAGGGCTAAAAATTTGAGTCAGTGAGTTTATAAACTCCAAATAAGGCCTAAAAGTAGTATTTGAAAAACAAAATTAAACTTAAATGGCATGATTAGGACCCAGTTTTGCAATATCTTATTAAAGTTCTTGTTAGTTTTAACTACTAGTTATGTTTACAATTGTTAGAAAAATACTAATTGATAATTATTGATGTTAGATAAACATTAATTGGTAACAACAATTGCAAAACAGATAACTATACTTGACAACAGCATTAGAAGTTGGTATTGAATCTATGGGAGAGCTGAAGTTTACATCAGTACACCAATGATATAGTCCACTAAATTATTTGCGATGTTACAGTAAATTACCATAAAATAATGACAATTTTGATAAATAAACTATAAGCTTCAAATAAAATTACAATATTAACATGATTTTTTTAACACACACTAAATTATCTGTGTATCTATAATAACAAGGTATAATATATACGATGATCAGATACGCAATGACATTCTGCACATTTCAATCAATTCTAAACACGATTCTAAGTGTGTTGTAATTTTAAGTGGCTCTCGAAAGGCTGCATGATTAGCCATCAAACAGCAAATTGCATTAAATGTTTATTTGAAATTAAAATGAAAATCCAGAGGCACGATTGCATAAAAATAAACATTGTTCTTGCTGATTCTATTACCTTTTACATTGAAATCAGCTGTTCCATGCACATTAATACCGTTACAAAAGTTGGTAATATGCCGCTCCCATAGACTCAATACTGACATCCAATGCTGTCGTCAAGTATAGTGGTTTAAAGCTAGCAAGAACTTTAATGTGACATTTTAAAACTGGGCCTGAATTAATTGCACTTTAAAATGATTTAAATCAAAAACTTAATTTCTTGATTACTAGTAGTTTATGCCATATTTGCCACACTATAAAATTAACTAATAATGATATTTTTACCTTTAGTTCTTTGATATTTCTATTTAAGCAGTCTAAGGTTAATCTATAATTTTTACAACTTTTCTCAGTTTTATCAATATGTAGATCACATCATTTAAAAATATTTTGCATTTGGAAAATGCTCCTGGCCCATTAATTTGTTAATATCTAAGATTCTACTCCATCTCTAATAGAAGTCCAGAGGTAGAATTCTAATATGACAATATTCTAGAGCCTAATGAATAAATCTAATTTGCATTGATTCTTCATATAAAAAATAACCATCTAATATAAATATTTTGTTTAAAATCATTTAATAGGATTAAAAAGAGAGGGGAAAAAAATCTCTGATTCTATCTTTTTATTACAATAATATGAAATAATATTTTCAAGTATTGACATGAAAATATTTCCAAATTCTATTATATTGTGCATAAAATAAATCCAAATTTATTAGAAAAACATTTTTTGTGAATTATTATTTCATTATTCCAAAAAATTAATTTAACTAATTCTTCAAATCTTTATATTATTAATTTACAGATGAAATTTTAAAAAATGCATATGTTCATTCATTTATTAATAATTTTAAAATATGTAAAAATTTTTGTTAGCATTTTAAATACTAAATTTTTGTTTTCAGATAACTTCTGCTTATAATATTATAAGTTTAGATAATAATAAACTATAAAAATAATTATTAGTGTAGATATATATTAAAGCATTAGTTAATTATTTTTTCTAAGTAAATATTAGGATTTACCATTAATCTTTTTAATCACAACAAATGGTGACAAATCAAACTTCTATTAATTGAGTTTTAATTTTCGCAATATATAAAATTAATCCATTTTTCCTTTGAAGAAATGAAAGAAGATATTTTTATTCATGTTTTGTCGTTTGAAGTAAATTTTTTTTAAATGGAGTATTCTCATTTAAAAATATTTTTTCGTTTTTTGCAGCAACATATCCAAAGTATGTTATGGATGTTAGTATAATAAAACTTTGATGTTTAAACATTTAATTAAATAAATAAGAGAGTATCATGTTTTTTATTTAAATAAAAATCGTTATTTTTCTGCTTTTATTAAAATTATCATGTGCGCCAAATATTATGAAAAGAATGATGCAAAATGTTGATTTTTTTAATTAAAATTATTAAAACAAATAAAAGATACATAGTGATACTATAATAATGATGAAATATTTTAGAAATAATCGATCAATAGTCGCTAACCATATAGCAAAATTCGATCAATAAGTTAAAAACATTTGAAATGTAAATAAATGAGTATGCAGTTAAAAACATCTTCATAAACTATTCTAATTAGATAACTATTATCAAGTATAAATCGATTTGTTCAAAGACTATACATATTTATAATAATAATAAATCGATTCAATGTTGAAAACGTACAAACACTATCAACGCCATCTTGGTGCGGCGGCGCCATCTCTCGATAGTTATTTATTACTTTATTCTAATTTCCGCTTCTAGCTTAATATCGATTAATCGATATGCGAGATAAACCAGAAAATCAAAATATTCGTAAAAAAAAATTATTCTTTTGATGAAAATAATTAAATACTCACCATATCCACAATTTCGATCGGAAGAGACCATATCGTCGAAAATTTCGCGATGTTTGCATTTTAGATGGTTACGTAGATTAGTGGTGTTATTACAGAATTTTAGATTAGTCTCACAGTGAATGCATTTTACAAAATTACCTCCCGCCTCGATAAAGACGAAATGTTTCCAGACCGATGCTTTCTTCTCCCTTTTGATTAACTTAATAAAATTATCAACAATCACTTCGGGATTATCGCCGATCTCCATTTTCTATTTGGCCGTTTCTGTAACTCGCTAATCGATTGTTCATCATTAGAGCGAGTCGACGATTTGTCGTCTGAGAAAAGAAAGCAACGCGCAGGCGCTACCAACTATCGATTATACGCTAATCGAGTTTTGTAAGCGGACGGATGGTCGGCTCGTTCAATAATCGATCGATATGTTCCGTTCCGCGTAATTATTCCTGCTCCGAACTACGTCAGTTTCTTGCTTTTGATTTAAATTAGGATCCTTGTAAAGCTTGTACTATGAAGAATTCGATTGCATCGAAACTATTAACTCTATAATCGATAATAATCTAGTGACGTCACATCCATCCAGATTTAAGTGAGATGTGAGGCTTCAGTCTTTGTTCTTACGATCGGGAATACAAAATTATAATAATACTGTATTTAATTTCGGATAAATTTTTAATTAAATATGTTATCAGTAATCAGGGAATAATTGTTTAATTTACCTTTTATTTATTTTTCTAGTGAAATTCTTTTCGGTATGAATTGTACTGATTTATCGTTTTTTTGTCAGAAATCTCTACTAATGTAAAGTGAATGGAATTATCGAATTCATTATGCGAACAAAACTTACGGTTAACAGGGGGAAAAAAAAACAAAAATAATATAATTTAATTATTAATTAAAACGAAAAACGGAATATTTTTCTGTTAATTGTGCTGAATTAAAAAAAAAAAACAAAAATAATTTAATTATTAATTAAAACGAAAAACGGAATATTTTTCTGTTAATTGTGCTGAATTTTGTTCTTGTTTTGGAAATCTCAATAAAACCTCGCATTCATCATTTCTAAAAATATATATACTTGTGAGATTATGCTCCCATGCAGAACATTTAACATCCGTTTGCACACCTGCATCAATACGAAAAATATTTAAATATTTGCTACTGCATAGTGACTGATCTACGGTTTCTCATTTTTACTTCATATCAAAACATTCCTCTTCATAAAGGGATTATTATTATTATTATTTTTTTTTTTTTGAAAACTGTTAGTTTAATTGAAATTAATCATAAACGAAATTAACCTATGTATTGAAAACAAATTCAATAATCTTGTTTATTGGCAAAATTAAAAATCATATAATTTGATTTATTGTTGTTTTGTATTCGATAATTTCGCAGTTTTGAATTAGCATAAAATACAAAAAACTTGTCTATGCGTGAAGAAGATAAGCATATTCGACGTTTTCCTCACGGATGAGTCGCTATAAATATATAACGTGAGCACAGTTTAATGATATGATTATTCCAAATACGTTAATAATCATGATTTTGTAATGATATATTTAATTCATCTCCATTATTATTTTGGAGAAACAATTTTATTAGCGATGAATTTTCAATATTTTTGAAATGCATTAGTCACTAGATAAATTGAAAACTAAGTGATTTCTTCGGTAGAGGATTTTCAAGAGAATTTATATGGGTGGAAATTTTTTATAATTTATCGACCAATTTACAACAAATATATTTCTATCACGATATAAGAAACATAAATTATAATTTAAAAAGTTATTTTCATGTAATAGGATACCAAACAAATAAACCAAACTTTTAAAAATAATTAAATGCACACAAGTTTGTTATGCTGATTTTTTGCTAACAGATTATATTAAAACTGTTCTTTATTTTTTGAATTATTATACTTGTATAGCTCTTGATGATTATGTATAGTAAAGGAAAAAATTATTGCATCACTGTTCCATACATAGCATATTTAATTATCCAGTCATTATATGTTGAAATATTATAGTACTGGTGATGTTCAATAACAACAAGCAATACAAATAACATTAAAATATTTAATGTATCGCTTAATACATCACAACTGGATTACAGTTGTGAATCAAATGACTTATTGAAACAATTTGAAAAATGGATCTAAATAAACTAATTAGATTGTTTTGCTATCAGAAAAAAATACATCACTAATATTTATTTAGGGATGTATTTCTTTTGCAGTTTACAGTTCTGATGGAATAATTTTTTCCACTATGATATAATTGAAGATAAAATATATAAAACAAAGCATGCATTTATTAAATGCTCTACTGACATGTCCTTGTATCAATGCAATTACAGTATTTGTCATTTTTACTTCATGTGAAGTCTGGATTGTTTTTCTATGAAAAATATATAGCTATAATTCTATAACAATAATTTATTTCTTATTACAAAATTGAAATTCAGTCAAATAATCCTAATCTAGCCAAATTTCCCCCAGCGGTTTATTTTAGAATTAACTGCCAAATTAATTATTATTTTTAAATTAATTAAATTACTAGATTAGGATTATTTGAATTGCATAAATCCCCTAGTTTAATGGATTTTGATTTGAAATTCAGTCAATGGTATTTTTAAAGAACTTGTATAAGATACATATACAAGAGAAAAAACTCATCATTTTTGTAACAAAAATGCTGTTTTTTCTTTAATAATAGGTGTTTCAAAAATACTACAAAAATCATTAAAAATAAATCTTAATTCTAACTCTCAACTTAAACCAGAAAATAATTTTGGCTTAATCAAAATAAATTAATATTAGTATTACTATCTAAATCTTTGTTATGATTTGAATGAAGATTATTTCTACTTAGAATAACTGTTAAATTAATATAATTGCAAAAATTTCATTTAGTTAATTTTAAATTATTTTGATTATGGTTTTTTGCATAATTTTATGTAATAATTAATGATTTCAATGATTTTGGATGTCATTCCTTATTTTGATTTGACCATTTCCACATCCAAGTTCAAATTTAATGAAATTATGTAAATCAACAATAAAACAATGGAGAGATGATATCAGAAAAAATTGGTTCCTAGTGGATGCAGATAGCACAGAGGAGGCAGCATATATGTCTAGCAGTGGATGAAATAAAAAATGGTGGTTTGTGAACTACCTGTAGAAAATTATATGTTATTAAAAACAAGCACATTAGATTTTATTGTGAGAAGATACAGGGCATATTGATCTATCAAGGGATTAAGGTAATAATTTAAAATTAACTAAATGAAATTTTTGCAATTATCAGTGGAGTACTGAGATATCATGTTTGCCAAGGTAATGTCACTTACAACAATTTTTACTTAGTGTTTCATAAAAGTATAATTTAAAAAACTATTGTATCCATGGTATCATCTCATTGCTGAATTTGGAAGATCATATGCCAATACATTGAGAAAAGATATCCAAGAATCCTGATCAACAAATAATTGACATCTTTACAAATAGAAATAAAATAGATGTAAAAAATAATAAATAAATTATCTATATACAATATTATTTTATTGAAAAAAATCCCTTGGATTGATCAAAATCTTAATTGACCCTGGGAAATGCAATCTTCAACTTATTATGGGGTTATGCTTTGATAGCCATGTGTTAAATTGATTTATTCATAAGTCAAATATACTCATAGTGCTCGTTTTAGCTTTTGTTTTTGTAATTTTATTATGATCCTGTATTTTGCTATAATGAATAATGATAGAGGTTATTAATAAATATATCACACTATGGTGCATAAAATTCTTGGGCATGTGAATTTGTATTAATCATAAGACTGGGTCAATTTTGTCATAATGACAATTTATACATCTAAAATTGTTAAATATTATTTGATTAAAGCCAAAGTTATTAGTTACACAACAATTTATTCATAACTTTTTATTACTGAAATTTTGATATTGGAAAATTGAATTAAATCTATTCCATTGCATATAAGAAATCAAATTTCAAATTCTTTATTTTAGGGGTTATGAACAAATGGAAGTTACATGCAATCCCAATACTCGGGATAAAAATAATTTATGGAATGTAGAAGACAATTTTTTCCCCAGATGTAAGTGTCAAGAAATATTATATTAATTTTTACTTTATATATTTAAACTGGTAGTGTATTTCAGTACCAAATGTTAGTTTTGAAGTTTATGCACCAAGTTTTCTTGAACGTTTTGTGGAATCTCATGCTGTTATGTTACAGGTAAAATATTATTAAATTAAGAAAAACTTTTTAATTTTTTGAGAGGTAAATTATTGAAAATGCTTCAGGGTAATGCAGGTTTAAAACCAAAAGAAGGTGAAGTAACATCTCGTCCATGGCAGTGGCCAATTAATTACAGGGTATGCATTGCAGAGTATCTGATATCTAGCAGATTTTTAAACATGCACATATTTCAAATTTTAAGATTATTATTTATTCTTGTAGGGACAGTTTTTTTCTGGTCACCAATACAGAATTTATTTGCTTGGAAATCCAATCATCTGGTGGGGAAATCTTATCTGTTTGGCTCTTTATCTACTAATACAAGGTTATATTGCAATTCGATGTCAAAGAGGTTATAAAGATACACAATATATAGAAGGTTTGTAAATTATTATTAATGTAATATCTGTATTTTTTAATTTTAATATTGGAATTTTATTTAGAACAAAGCAAAAGAATGAGTTATGCTTGTCGATGGTTACTACTTGGATGGATCTTGCACTATTTACCTTTCTATGCCATGGGTCGTGTTTTATATTTTCATCATTATTTTCCAGCTCTGTTATTTAATTCTATGTTATCAGGTAATGTAATTGTTTTTTATTTGTGTTTAAACTTGTTAAACATAATATGTAATTTTTTATTTTATAGGTGTTATTCTCAATTATTTGCTGTTTGTGTTACCAACCTTTATTTCTTCAAATGTAGCTTATTCTTTATATCATTGGCTATTAGGAACAATGTTGGCTTCAGTTGCATATAGGTAAACATCAATATTTTAAATTATTTAATAATTTAATAGGTAGAAAAATAATGATATAAATTATATCTTTCAGCTTTTATCTGTTTCAACCACTTAGTTATGGAATGGAAGGACCAGTAAGCAACAATCCCAACAGTACAATGTTTGGATTGAAATGGCTTGAATCTTGGGAATTTTAATAATGTCAAAGTGCCTTTGTGTATCAAATGACTGACATAAGTCAATATAGATTTTATGTATAATTTAATTTAGTAAATTCATATTTTTAATATAATCTGTATGCTTTTTACATCGGCAAACCAAGATGGCTGATAACAAAACATGAATTCATTAATGGAAAAAAATATACACGCACTCAAGCCCTATTCACATGTTCCCCAACTAGAGGTCATCTGGACTAGGAAAGAAATGTGATACAAATTCACATTACTTGGAATTGCAGTTTGCTTGTCTGATGTCCAGCACCAGTCTTCAATAGATTCTCTCAATATATTGCAGATAGATTTGTAAAATGTAACACCAAATTCTTAGTGGTCATTATTCATGCACAATTATCTTACAAATTAAATAAATTGGGAAGAAGGAAGGTGAAACTTGCCACCGATTAATTCTAACTGGCACTAACATAAAGTGTCATCAGTTCAGGTGGAAGCCTTTTTCTCTCGTTGCATCCAAAAGACGTTTCCTCATAATGTCTTCTGAAGAATAGTCTGGTAATTTTAAATAATGGGCACATGTATTAACAGAAGGGTAACTTTTGTCAGTAGCATCCACTTTTCTAACCACTGTGAGACGTGGATGTAAATTTCCTAAACCTCCAGGAGGCAAAGAAGAGCATCCTGTTGCAAATTGTAAGAAAGCTTTTCTTTCTTCTCCAGTCATATTAACTAATACACTAATGAAGGATTGAAAACCAGGGCTAAAAAAAAATTTCTTATTAGTTTATCAAAGTATTAAAATTTATATTTAAAACATAAATTCACCTGTCTTTGGTGTATCCTAATTTTGGTTCTGTATAAGCCAGAATATCTTCCCGAGTCCAAGATGGACTCTGATCACCGCATAACATTAATCTCACTTCTTCTGGACTAAATGCTCCTAATTTTTCCATTGGAAATACTCTATTAAATCCAGCTATAAAAGAGAATGTTTCTTAATAGGTATAAAAGAAATTCTTTTAGCTTAGTATAGTAAAAATAATAATAATAATATTATTATTAATAAATGATATAAATATATTGTAAAATATTGGGTTGTTCAGAAAGTAATTTCGTTTTTTTTTTCATGAAAACAAATGACAATTTTTTATAGTATATAAATATTTTATTTAATTATATATTGACCATTTTGGTCTAACTTATGTTGCCATCTTTCTGGTAGAAGCATGATTCTGTACTCGTAGAATTTCTGATCTTTTCTTGCAAAAAACTGAACCAAGTGATTTTTTCTCATTTAAACTAAGTGTTCTACCATCTAAAGAATTCTGTAAAGACTGACTGTGTTTTGCCCTCTAAAAAATTCTGTAAAGACTGGAATAAGTAATAATGCAGATACAGTGAATATGGTAGCACATCTCATCCAAGCTGTAACAACTTCTGGCGAGTCATCAAACTTGTATGAAGTTTGGCATTGTCATGGTGTAGTGAGTCATCAAAAATGCCTTTTCTGTTAATCAATTCTGGCCTCTTCTGTTATGGAATCACTCAATTTGTCCAATGTTGGTAGCAGTACACTTCCGAATTAATTGTGGAATTGTCTGCTAGAAGCTCAAAAAAAAAAAATCCCTTGAAATCCCACCAAACAAATAGCATCACTTTTTTGATCAATATGGGATATTGGAGTGCTTTGAGCTGGTTCATTTCTTTTGCTCCATGATTGTGTGCATTCAAATTTGTTGTAAACAATCCACTTTTCATCATCAGTTACGATTCACTTCAGAAAGGGATCATTTCCTTCATGTTTGAGCAGCAAATCACAGATGTCGATGCAATGGAGCAAATGTTTGAGCAGCAAATCACAGATGTCGATGCAATGGAGCAAATCTTTCTTACGTTGAGCAGCAAATTACAGATGTCAATGCAATGGAGCAAATCTTTCTTTGAGCCATGTGGAATTCAAATATCAATATTTCAATTGGTCGTGAACAGTGTTTGAGCAGCAAATCACAGATGTCGATGCAATGGAGAATCTTTCTTTGAGAACCAAATGCAGAACCCAAATATCAACATTTCAATTTCAACTGGTCATGAACAGTCAAATTCAAAAAAATTTGATCTTGTAGCAATTTCTCATATTGTTATTCAGCGGTTTGCTTCAACTAATACCTTTATTTTGTCATCATCAGCTTCAACTAACCTTCTAGCATGTGGTGCATCTTTAACATCAAAATTGTCAAATTGAAGTTTTGCAAACCAGTTTTGGCACTGGCATTCTGTCAACACATCATCTCCCTCACTTCACATAACTTTTTTCTTGCTTGAATAACATTCTTACTTTTTTGGTAATAAAAAAGCAAAACATGCCGAAAATCTCCATTTTATTTTTCATTTTTGATAGGACACAAAAAAAAAAAAAACTGCACAGAATCAAAAAGATATTTTTTATAAATATACCTTGAAATGTCAGCTTTCAAAATTTATAACAACAATATGGCTTAGAATAAAATTGGTGGGAAAATACAACTAACGCCACTGGTGGGAAAAAACGAAATTACTTTCCGAACAACCCAATAATAATATATTATATGATATGAATAAAAAACATGCAATTCATTATAACATGATATAAAAAATTATAATAATTAATGTGATATAAATGCAGGATAACTAATTATACATTGACAAACATATCACACTATTAAAATTTCTTTGCAAATTATCTAACTTTAACCAGTTTTTTTTTTTTTTTTTTAATTCTAAAAAATTTTAGAATTAATATATAAAAAATATATTTATATTTTTTTTTTTTTTTTTTCAAATTCTGCTTTAGTGATTATCAAGGAAATAGCTTCAGTTACAAACAATCCTTGACTTATGACAAACTTCTGTTCCAATAATTGGAGAGTAAGATGATAAAGTCATAAATTAGAAATATATTTATTAATTGTTCACTATTATTATTTATAATAAGCATAATATAGCATCATCATAAATTTATGTGCACAAAACTAAAGAAACCAGACATAAATTGGATGATATCAGTATATCATATAAGTAAATTCTATTAAACAATCACCAAGCTTATTAATTAAATTGTCCTAAATACAAGTGGCCATAAATGAAGGAAAATCTCTATGATCAATTTTGACTAAAGTTTTGATCTAACTTTAGTCAAAATTGGATTTGATTAGACATATAAAATTAAGTTTTTATCTATAAAAAATTTTCATAAAATTTGTTCCAAATAAATAAGTATAGTAGGTCTCCTACATATACTGTTTGTTCAAAAATTTTAGAGCCAAATTAACTGCATAATTCCAACTATACTTAAATCCACACGCACACATGCAGTGATAAATTGAATGGATGTAGATATGGAAAACTGTAGGAATAACAAGGGGCAGAGAATAGCTCTGTTTAGTAAAATGAGCCAAACAGTCCTTTTGGTCGAGTATGTCTGGAGAGTCAATAAATAATGACTCCAACATTGCAGTAAAAAAATCTTTGTTGCCTTTTTCATTACAAATAAAATGCATTTTGGGCTTAGTTGTTTCTCTTCTGTTTATCACAAAATGGATTGAATATGATGGCAATATAAAATTGCATTTGAAATACTAGAGGTATTTGGTGTGAAATAATGTGTCAAATTGTTTTACATCAAACATTATCATCAGCCATGATCAACCTTAAAGTCAAATCAGGATGTCTCTCCTATCACAAATAGAAGTCATAAAAACTGACTTTTTTTTTTGTACAAAAGTGTTTCAGATTAGGATATTGCCTAAATTAATGCAATAATTATATTTTTAACTTTATACATAAATATAAACTGAAAAATCAAATTTCTTCAATCCTAAATTTGAATAAATCTGACCCTGTGTAAGATTTCTAGGAATATAAATATCTTATATACATCGAGCTCTGCTTGTAATTTACTAAATTTAAAGTTTATAGTTAGTTATACAACTAAAGCTACAAACTTACATTATATATTTATACAACTAAAGTTATACTCTGTTGAAAATATTTGTATAATATTAAATGCTTAATAAATGTATTTTATCATGACTCCATGATGAGAATCTATTCCTACTGATACAATATAAATAAAATATTAAAAAAAAAAAAAAAATAGAAATAAAAAACAATCATCAATACTAAAAATTTGATACAAATATGTTATGTTTTTCTTGTATTATGTTCTTATCTTTAGAATTTCTTAATAATTTATTATAAATAAAATAGTTTACCTCTAAATGCTTCCATTTGTCTGCGAATCCCAGTATGTAAACAATAATCATTCATAAGTTCCACATATTCTTCAACATTATCTAATGTAACTTCCTGATTAAAATAAATTTCTTAAATATTAAAAAAATATTGATTAATAAAGCATAATTAAATAATATATACCTCATTCTCTCCATCTGGCTTCAGATTTACAGCCACAAAACCATAAACTTTTGATGGTGGACAAAACTGGAATGTTAATCTAAAGAAGACATAGTGTATAAATATATTCAAATTACTTTTTTAATATATAATGATACATATAGAATATGGTACATGTAATAAGGATAAATAAAATAATATATAAAACTAACCCCAAATCTTCAACTCTGACTGGAATTCCCAACTGACCATTTTCATCTGGAAACTGAATTGTTAAATTTCTTAACTGATTAGCACGATCGTCTTTGCTTAAAGTTTTATCTGCCATTATACGATGCTTTTGTCCTACTAAATCTTGAAGTTGTTTTATAAATGTAGCCTGATGCGCATTAATCTAATGAAAATAAAAATAAATAATAATTATAATATTTGTTCTCGTACTGTAAAATCTAATAAGATAATAAAAACATTCAATAAAAATGTACTGTTTATTCAACTTCTCTAAGCAAAATTTAGAAATCAAAATGGAGTTCAATCAATCAACTCATTACTATATATTTCCTAGAGGTGAGAATTTTAATAATTAATGAGAAGTATTTGTTTGTTATTATACAATAATTCTGCCCTACTAATAATGCATTTTGTAAACTTATCTATTTTCTGGTTTTTTTATTCCATTCTGTACTCCTGACCTATATTAGTACAAGACAGCAGCATTTCAATCATTATTTTAAAGACAGTACACTTGTTGCTTGGATCATAAGGATAAATTTATAGAAAATGGAATTATTCTTATGCAGAGTGCACAAATTCATAAATCCTTGTTAGATGTTTATAAAGTGACAAAAAAAGACTGTCATGAATTCATACACAGTGCAGTCTAAACCTGTATAGAAAAGAGTAGTCTTTAAGGATAATAATAAGCAGACTACAGGGATATTTGAAACAGTAGACAGGATGTCCTATAGCACTTAGAAGTAGCTCAGTGTTCAATCTCATATGGATTAATAAGGATAGAAATAGAAAAAAAAAAAAAATGAATCAGTGATATATGAGATCATGAGTTTTAACAAAAATCTCAAGTACAAAAAAGGTAGTAACAATTAATTACCCTTTTCTGTCTTGAGATTACCTTAGTGTATTATTGCATAATATGCTAAGCACAATAAACTCTTTCTTTTTTGAGAACTAAACTTCTTGGAGCCACAGAGTGGCACTAAGGAAAAAACATAATAAAAGTTTTCTGTTCTATATTGTAGTGTGTTATTTCATATAATTAAATTTATTATTATTATTTAAAAATACTTTAATAGGTAATTTACTTCTAGGAAATCTTCATGATCTAAAATCCCATGAAACCATGAAGGAGTTACTTGAGGCAATGCTTTTTTCCATTTTCTTGTCCTTTTTGTTTGTTCCTCACTGAGAACAGCATATAAATCATCCTCAGTTAAGGAATAAGCCATTGTTGTAAGAGAATGGGTAGTGAGTGATTCTCTAAAAAATAAATAAATAAATATAAAATATATTCATTAATGCATTAATTTCAATATTTATGATAATATTAATGGATTTTTATTTATCTATTTAAATTGTGAATCATTCTGAAAAAGAATTCTTGTTGAATTAATGAGATACAGTTTAAAAACTATTCATGTCCAGAGATTTTTATATGAATCATATGTTATATTGTACCCTTAGCTTTGGTTTCTGGAAATCAGAAAATATATTGATCTCTGTGTAAGATATTAGAAAATTTATTTGAGATCATAACTCTGCCTAATTTTATATATTTCAGCATAACAAAATGAGTGAGTCAAAACTATTTATAAGAAAACATTGCTTATCATTTATAATACTTACTATTAAATTATTTTATATTGTTATATTTTATCATTGTTCAAAACACTGTTCAAAGATTTTAATATAAATTTTGATATTTAAATATTTACAAATTCAAGCATAAAAGTAAAAAATATAAAAAAAAATTGGCTTTAATATCATCATAATTAATACTGAATATAGTGTAACCAAACTTTAAAGTATAGTTACCAAACTGATAGCACAGTGCAGGTTCAGTATAGTACACTTTAAAACTTTGCAATGTTAAGGCCGTATCACACTGGACAAAATACCAGTAACTACAACCAATAATCATAGATAGCACTTCTAACATATTTAACATATCTGATAGCACTTCTCAAATTGGGACAACTACAATAAACAACCAACAATTTATGGAATAATTGAACAACTCAATTAAGTGAAAAATAAATAAATTTTAGCTTTATTCCAAAGGATTTTCGGTTTAATTAAGCCATCATCAGTGGTTCTTTACATAAACAAGAATGAATCATTAGAATACATTTAAATTTAAAATTCAAATTACATATAGAAAACAATTAAAATATAATATATATATATATATATATATATATAGAGAGAGAGAGAAAGAGCATTATTCATTATAAAAAAATAGAAGATATAATTGCTTACATGTCCAATGTTTTGATACAATTTTTGAAAATTTTATTAAAATTTAGCCTAAACAAAGATATGAAATAATAAATGAACTTGATGAATAGCACTTCAATAAGGATACATTATTTATTTTCAATATTTTTTTTTAGTTAAAGTTCTTTAAATACGTATGTAGATAGCTAAAATCAGCCTTGGAAATAAACTAGTACGCCTTTACTGATAGTATTTGTGGTTTATCCATTATTTTTGAATTTATAATAAGAAAAGTTAAATGATGATTTTATATGTAGCTTTTTTATGATTTATGAAATCATTAATTACATGGTCACCATTGCCCAGACAATATTTAAATGTAATTAATTTGTTAAACCAAGATCAAACTTCTTCATAAACCAAGTAAGTTGAACTTACTTGGTTTATGAAGAAGTTACTTGGTTTATGAAGAACATATTTAGATGCCAAGACAGAGATTAATGACAATGAATTTGCTGATAGGCTAGTCATTTCTTGATCAACCTGTCAGCAATCTACAAGCAATATGAACTCATAGGTTTCCTTAATCTAGTACTGTATTAAGGAGTAATCCTATAAGCAATCTCATTGCTCATAGGATAGTCAGGTTCTCTGTCTTGTCAGGTTTTCTGAACCTGAGCATCTCAACTGATGCACTTAAGAACATTGTTAGGAATTGGTTGGCTACTAGACTTCTCTGGAAGTCCAGTAGTGGACTAAGACAAGCAAAGATTCTTATTCTAAATTCATCTCTATAGAGGAGTAGATAATTGCTTTCATTGAATAAAAATAATGGAAGGATTGCTATGGAGCTTCTTGCAGGATATTATCATTTAGAAGACATGTCCTTAACTGGGATTGTTGATAGTTCTAATTGTATATGTTGAGGAGGAGATAAAATTTCTATTTGTATATTATGTGAATGTGTGGATGAGATAAGATCTTCTAAAACTCCAGTTTCCTGAACTAAAAGATTTTTTTATAATTCCTTTGAGAAAGATATTGTCTTTTAAATGTATAAGACAGGACTTCTTATGGGAAGAATCTGTTAGGGGTGCACAAATAGATCACTAGTTGGTTTCAGTGCTAGGGTAGTTTCTTCTTTCTAACTCATACTCAAGATAAACTTTTATATTTGTTTTGGCACCATCATATACAATGAAATTGAGCATATACTGGGCAAAACTGTTGTTATTTAATAAATAAAAGAAAGTATTTTCAGTTTGTCATGCAAATTGAAGATGGTTTAAAACAAAGTTATGTTGAATTTACATATTCTTTTACTTTGTCATTCAAAAACATTATCATTTTTAAAATTTATGCAAATACACAAATTATTTTTGCATTCTAAATAAATCAGAGAATTAAATTATATATTTCATTATATAAATATATCTAAAATATGAATAATGCATATTGTTATTATTCAAAATATTTACCATATATTATTGAATATTATCAATGATAACAAGCAATTAATTTATATATAATCTACATTGAAATAATAATCTAAGTATACCTTTCCTCTTTTTACATGGTAGATTGATTCTGCAAAAATACTGTGTAAATGAGAATTATATAAATCAAGACTAACATCAGTATAAAAACTGAGCATTTATATACAAATATTAGCCTTGATTTATGTGATTTTCATTTACATGGTATTTTTGCAGAACCAATCTACCATGTAAAAAAATGTATCTTATCTTGAGTAATATAGATAACTAGTAGGTTATTCTTGCTTTGATATTTAGCATCATTTAATGAGATTTATTATTATTAAGGTTTTCCAATCTTAGTCAGTCAATAACAATTAAATTTATGGATGTAATTGACACCTTCATAATGGAAGTTAATGAATTATTCATAACTGGAGAAACTCAACAAAATCCATACAGTATTCCCCAATTTTTGCAGTTTTAGAGGAAAATGAATTTGCATAAATCTTTTATTTATGCTGGATATCTATTACATGAATAAAAGTTCATTAAACAATTTTTTTATTTGCAAAATATCATTCGAGGTCTTGTATTTTTTTTATCTATGCTCAAGGCATGCTCATTAATTTTTTCCTAGTACAGTGGTGCCTCGCAATTCGTCACTAATCTGTCGCCAAAGTAATGTCGAATTGAGAAACTGTCAAATTGCGGGACAACATTTCCCATATAAGACTATGGAAAATAGATTAATTCGTTATCGATTCCCATTCCACTCCCATAACGGGTGAGGTGAAAGAGATACACTATATTATTTACTTTATTATATGTGTTTTACTATTGCATAACACACTAAATTACAAAATACACTATTTATACACAACACAATTTATTAGCCCTTGGATGTTGGAATGAAGTCTTCCAGCAGACAACCTAGCACCCATAATCTTCTGTCTCTATTGCAAAATGTTGCCACAATTGTCCTAGGAACATCATACTCGAGTTACATTTTAATTGTTCTATCTTTCTGCACTTTATCTACATTTTTTTCTTCGTCTCTTAGCTCAATTAAGTGTTCTTCTTTTTGGAATTATTCCTCTGGACAGTTATCTTTGAACCCATCTTTACATTTCACTCAAAAGAATAATAATAATTACAAGATTTTACTTTCTGAAAGATGTAGAACTGAAAATTAACAGAAACAACACGGGCAAACACCAAAGTAGCCCAAAAAGAACTGAAAATAGCAAATGACATCACACAATTCCATGCACGCGCATGTGCCAACCTGCGAAACTCAAATGTCGAATTGCGACGCATCACTGTATATCGCATGCGCAAACCTGCAAAACTCAAATGTCGAATTGCGAGGCACCACTAATTTCATTTATCAATGAGAAAATTTGTATATATGTTATGGTAAAAGTGATTATACATAATCGCCAGTTAGTATGTATAATCACCAATGATTTTGGTAAAAGTGATAAATTTCTTTCATATATTGTGAATTTATCACATTTACTGGTGATTATGCATAATCGCTGGTTCGTAGTAGTAAATATGATAAATTGCACTTAATTAATCAAATTTATCAGACATTATGCATAATTGCTAGTCTAGACTGGTAAATTTGATTAATAATGCATTCTCGTTGAGTAACGAAGTAGTTGGCTGCATTCGTAGTTGGCTGCATTCGTCGTCATTTATATAATAAGTTTGACTTTAAGCGGTCAAAGAAAATAAGATCTCACTCGATTCAAATAATGAGTTGACACCCGGATAAAAACGTCTATAAAACTTAAACATGATAGGCCTGATAATTTTGTATATGACAAAAAAAGAAATTATATGTTTTACTGAGATCTAAATCACAAATCAAGATTTGTTAACAACAGTTGAAAATGAAAAAAACAGGAAATAGGAATTAATGGCAAATGAAGTGAGCATAATGTATAAGTGCCAAGCAGTGGAGTCACTATGGGGGTACAGTGAATGCAGTCTGTGCCGGGTAACACCCAATATTTTCAAATGTATGTTAAAAAATTACATTTTTGCCAATTTTACAATTGTAAACATTTTTTAACATGCTTACGACCAAGCCCGTTTGGCCAACTATAGGCTATCTAATATCTAATATAATTGAAATGAATTTTCACTTAAATATGATGCAAAATAAGCACTAAGGTACTTAGTATATGTATGTATAGTTTTTAATGTTTATATTCTAACAATAAATGATATTCTCTATGAACTCTTAAATCCCTCCCTTTTAAGGAGCAAACATTTTATATAATATTGAAAGAGAAGGGGTGACACCAACGCTAAGATTGCCACTGGTGCCAAGTAAAGATTATTCCCAAGCGATGACTTGGGAGAGTATCACAACAACTTGCCACAAAAATCATATCAGAGCTATCAATTTGCTTTTAAATTTAGAAGTGTACATCCAGACTTGTATCCTCAAAAAGACTCTGGAAAACATCTTTAAAAAGAGACATGGATTTGGCCAAGAAGGTGTGGAAAACAATGTTGAAAACATACTGAAACGGCTAGAGACAATTGAAGTTAAAGATGAATGAGTGCTAAGATGGTGCTGTAAAAGTGAAACAACAGAACCCGATAATTAAATTATTAATTAAAACAACAAAATATGAGAAATTTCATATTTATAAAATTTATGAACTACATTTTGGAAATTAAACAAAAATCGCTTTAAAAGTAATATATTCAGCGATATTCATCAAATTTACTAAATTCATTTGGGAATTATACCTAATCACCAGTAAAAATGAGAAATTCTAGCATATTTATCAAATTTACCAACTTCATTTGGGAATTATGTAAAATTGCCGGTAAAAATGATAAATTTAATGAAATTTATCAAACTTACCAAGATGATTGGTGATTAGCATAATTACTGGCGATTATGCATAATCACCAATTAATCATTTTGACCGTAACATATACATTAATACCCCAAAGTTATATGATAGGTGGGACCGACGAAAATCGTGTAAGTTGAATTTGCATAAGTCAGGGTACAACTTTGTATATAAATACATATAAATTTTGTTTAATTGGGACCAAGAACTAACAAACATAAATACATATAAATTTTGTTTAATTGGGATCAAGGACTAACAAAAACACTAGTTTAGAAGAAAAATATTTAATAAAATTGCAGTCCTTTATACATATTAATACAAAATATGTATTAATTCAATATGAAAATAAGATTCAATACAGAAAGGATGTGTCCAAGAGATGCTTTGGAACATTGAGACAGTTCACTGTGCCCAAGAGTTGCAAAAAGACTGAACAAGACAAAAGCACATTTGGACAATATTAACAGTTCTCTTCAATAATTATGAAGAAAGAAATCCAAGCAACCCGTCTTGTGATCCTCCCCATATTGGGAATCTTCGACCGAAGAGAAATCACATTCAACGGTGTGTTTATTTTAAATTTTAAGTGATTCAGTATTTTATTTCACTTTTTTGTTTCCATATTAATATATTTTATTTATCAAGCCAAATAAATTACTAAATATTTTATTGGTTAAAACGTTTCAACTTGCATAAGTGATGTTCTCTTTTTGTCTAATACAAGATTTTTGTTTATTGATTTAATCTGCATTTATAATTATATGCTATATTGTTTCAAAATAACCATTCTTATATGAAGTTTTTAGCACATCTTGTTCGTTGAAAGAACTGAATTTAATTTCTTTTGCTGCATCAGTTATTTATCCTCTCTGAACTGATTGTCGGATTACTTTACCATGCACAAAATTTCTCTCTATTAAATGAATCTATTGGTTACCTAAACCGTAATCTTTGTGTCACTGTAGTCAAAAGCCTCATTATTTATCCTTACCCATATAGCGCCACATACCGCTTTTAGGCCTAAAGCCTGTTCAATACCGTCCTCAAGTTCCACATACTGAAGATAGCGGGCGGCAGTACTGCTAAACGAAAAAATCAAGAACCGTGTAATTTGGACTTCGCGTAAGTCGGGGTATTACTGTATATCAAATTTAGATATTACTAGATTTACATAATTTTCAATTTACATGGAAATTTTTTGAACAAATTAACTACATAAATAGTGGATCTACTACATTAGTTATGTAATGCAGATGATGAATTCCACATGTACTATCATTCCAAGATATAATCAATAAACCTTATAAAAATAACCAATTATTTCTGTATATTAAATTGTTAACTGAAGAAAACCGATTTAAGTTCTAATTGTCAACATTATTTAGTCTTCTGGGTCTTTCTGTAATATAAAACAATAAGACTAATTATTATATAGAACAATTAGTCTTATTACTTAAGTTACACACACAAAATTCTTGATGAATTGACAATTCCAACTTTAACAACAATTCCAGAGCCATTCTCCAACTTATCCAAATAATTGGGACAGAAATTTTTTTTGTAACTCAAATATTGTAAAATCTGGAAAAATAATTTTTAATAAATGTGTCACACTTGATGCCATAAGATTTTTAAATAGATCATAGATCCTTTTACAGCTGCTAAACTGGAAAAGCTAAATCATATACTATTTAATAGCTGAAGGATAGAGATATTGAACATATAATATTATAATCTTATAGAACTTCTCTTATGGTTTATAAAAGCAAATAAAAATGAACTTACTTATCTCTAATTTTACTAGATACTTCTCCATGGCACATCAATTTAAGAAAGGAACGAGACAAAGGTAGATCAACAAGGCGATTGTCTTGTAATGCCTTTGCAAGAAAAATTCCCAAAAAATGAAAATATTGTTCTACTCTCTCTAAATCATCACTATCTTGTGGTAGCTGTGCAGGGAAAAGCCCAAAAGGTGTAAAAATATAATAACCAGGAGGTTTTAACCCTTCTCCAGTTTCAACTTGAAAGATGTTCTATAAAATAGATATTAAATAATAAATTATACATAATAAATTTTATGAGATTGACAGATATACAAACTATCATTCAGAAAATTTATTAATATACATAATTTACATTAAATAATTTATTTACATTAGCATGGTGAATTTCATCATCACAAAGCCATAAACCAAGATCTCTTCTTTGAAGATCAGCAGCTACTAATGCATAAAATTCTAAGGTGGGTCCCAAACCAGTTCCTTCTTCATCTATGAATTCTACCTGAAATAATAATAAAACATTGAATGAAAGGAAAACTCTTGAAAACTTTCATTCAAACTTCAATTGACAATAACTATTATTAAGATGCAACATATCCCCATTGATTTTATTTTTTTAAAAGAAATTGCAATTTAATTTTTTATTCTTAATTTTTAAGTTAATAATAGCAATAAAAAAATTTTTCTTTGTAACAGAAATCTAAGGCTAGACCTTATCAATGATATCATATTTGTAAGAATTCTTGACTGCAGAAGAGAGACAAACATGCACAAACAAATACAAAACATATAATTTCATTATTAATACCCAGTAGGTGATCAGTTAACAAACATAATCTGTTCAAAGACAATGTTCGTTATCCGATCATCAATTTACCATAGGTTTTTATAGGAATTTGATTAATTCGTTCTGGAGACCCAAAAAAAAATAAAAAATTATATAATTTCTTACTATGTTTATTTATATGTAATAATAATATATATACATAGTCTTACATTTCATCTATTATGTTTATTTTCCATTAAAGAATCTGTCCAATGTTGATTGCTTTTCTCTCTTCTTCAGGATTTATACATAGTCTTGCATTTTCATCTATTATGTTTATTTTCCGTTAAAGATTATGTAATTTCTTACTACGTTTATTTATATGTAATAACAATAATATATACATACATAGTCTTGCATTTTCATCTATTATGTTTATTTTCCATTAAAGAATCTTAGTCTTGCATTTCAATCTATTATGTTTATTTTCCGTTAAAGAATCTGTCCTTTTGGAAGTGATTAATAGCATTGTCATGATAGAGATCCCCAAATCTATTGACCTTAACCTGGTATGGATGCCATTCCTGTGTTAGAGATCTCTAATCTTATTGACCTTAACTTGGTATGGGTGCCAGTGATAGAGATCCCCAAGCCTATTGACCTAAATCTGGTATGGGTGCCATTCTGGATAGAGATTCCCAAGCCTATTGATTTCAACCTAGTATGGGTGCCATTCTAAGGGCAGAGATCCCCAAGCCTATTGACCTCAACCTGGTATGGGTGCCATTAAAAACTTTTCTCTCCCCTTCAGGATTTTTTGGAAGTGATTAATAGCATTGTCGTGGTAGAGATTTTCAGGATTTTTCGGAAGTGATTAATAGCATTGTCGTGGTAGAGATCCTCAAGCCTATTGACCTCAACCTGGTATGGGTGCCATTAAAGCACCAAAAAAATTGTAAAATCTCTCTCTACCTTCTTTAATAAATCTTTGATCTAAAATATTATAAAATCCCTCTCTTACCTTCTTAATAAATCTTTGATGAAACCAAGCCTATTGACCTTAACCTGGTATGGATGCCATTCTAACACCAAAAGTCTAAAATCTCTCTCTTACCTTCTTTAATAAATCTTTGATTTGTTTTAAGGTTAAATCTCTCTCTAACCTTCTTTAATAAATCTTTGATTTGTTTTACGTTTCGAGTTCATTTTAATCGGGAAAAACTACTATTCTTCCATCCTTAAGGTGGTGAGTTCATTTTAATCAGGAAAAACTATTGTTCTTCCATCCTTACCCATAAGGTTCATTTTAATCAGGAAAAACTGCTGTTGTTCCATCTTTAAACTCAAATTCATTTTAATCGGGAAAAATTACTGTTCTTCCATCCTTACCCATATGGTTCATTTTAATCAGGAAAAACTACTGTTCTTCCATCCTTACCCATATTATCTTCTTTAATAAATCTTTGATTTGTACTTTCTTTAATAAATCTTTGATTTGTTTTAAGTTGTCTCCGAGTTCATTTCTAACCTTTAATAAATCTTTGATTTGTTTTACGTTGTCTCCGAGTTCATTTTATGGGAAAAATTACTGTTCTCCCATCCTTACCCATAAGTCCACCGACGTTTGACTTACTCATAGGTCCACCAACATACAAGGCCTAAGCATATCATTCCTTACTGTTCTTCCATCCTTACCCATAAGTCCACAAATGTGCAAGGCCTATTCTTCCATCCTTACCCATAAGTCCACCAACGCGCAAGGTCTAAACCTGTCATTCTCGTCCTTACCCATAAGTCCACGAGCGCGCAAGGCCTAAGCCTGTCATTTCCATAAGTCCACGAATGCGCAAGGTCTAAGCCTGTCATTCCGTTAGGTTAGTTAAGTTGTCTCCAAGTTCATTTTAATCAGGAAAAACTACTGTTCTTCCATCCTTACCCATACTCCACGAACGCGCAAGCCTAATCCTGTCATTCCGTTAGGTTAGTTAAGCACGAACACACAAGGTCTAAGCATATCATTCCATTAGGTTAGTTAAGCTGCCATATCCTCATGAGAAATTTTTATCTGGTGGCAGCCACTTATAGAGCTCATCACAGGCTAGCCAACATCCATGATGGGGTCAACCGGATGGTTGAAGGATGAGGTTCAACGGGCCGGGCTCATACGGGGTGAAATGTGCTCGGGGCAAATTGTCGGAGGTGAAATGCAGGCGCCGACTTTTCCGGACCCCTAATAATACGTACAGAATGGTGCACAGGTAGCAGGACGAGACGACGTTCAAAATCAGCCAACAAGACAAAGCCAAGACTTAGAACCAAAATCTTCGATCTTAATTGTCCCAGCTCTTTTATAGGTTTAACCTCTTTTCTCACCTTTCCTGGGGATGATTCTATCTTACATAACTTCCAGATGACTCAGGTGTCATGTCTCAGTCTTTGCATTGACATCTGAATAAACCATCTACAATTTATTACCTCGAAATGAACAATAACAATATCTAATACATCCTGTTATTAAACTGCGTCATTAATTTCACATTCCTCAACTCATCTCTGCGACAACAAAAAGGAGCGGTTGCCAATCCCCACAATAAAAAGTGATAAAATTATAAGCAAATTTCAAAAAAATAAAGAAAATAATTTGTGAAATTTAGCTATAGTTATAAACTAAACCCATTAAATATTAGATTTACTCATTTTTTTTACATCTCAGAAATTTGCATATACAGTGGGTGATCAGTTAACGAACATAATCTGTTCAAAGACAATGTTTGCTTCCCAAATTGTTTGTTAACTGATTATCGATTTACCTTAGATTTTTATGGGAATTTGATTAATTCGTTTTGCAGACCCAAAAAAATAAACAAAAAATTATATAATTTCTTACTACATTTATTTATATGTAATAACAATAATATATACATACATAGTCTTGCATTTTCATCTATCATGTTTATTTTCCATTTGTGGGGCATTAAAGAATCTGTCCAATGTCAATTGCTTTTCTCAAGATTTTTCAGAGTGATTAATAGCATTGTTGTTATAGAGATCCCCAAGCCTATTGATCTCAACCTGGTATGGGTGCCATTCTAAGCACCAAAAAAATTGTAAAATCTCTCTCTACCTTCTTTATTAAAGCTTTGATTTGTTTTACGTTGTCTCCGAGTTGATTTTAATCGGGAAAACTACTTTTCTTCCATCCTTACCCATAAGTCCACGATCGCGCAAGGCCTAAGCCTGTCATTCCCCACTGTTCTCTCATCCTTATCCGTAAGTTCACAGATGCACAAGGTCTAAGCTGTCATTCCGTAAGTCCGCGGGTCCCACAAATTTCTTTTGTGAGGTGTTTGTTATCCAAACATAAAAATCTTTCATGAAAGTGTTCATTTGTCTGAACTGTTTTTAACAGATCACCCACTGTAATTACCAGTAAAAAAAAAAATTTAATGAAATATTAGCAGGTGGCATTAATAGGCACAGTAAAACTTTCAAAAGCTAAAAATTTACACCACCAGAGAGGTCATAAGTTCAAAGTAAATAATTTAGAGCAGGACTGTCTAACCCATTACCAGTTCATTACCAGCACTGTAATGAATGCGGCCCAACATAAAATCGTAAACTACTATAAAATATTGAGATTTTTATGTACTTATTTTTTATTTTTTGAAATTTGCTATAAATCATCAAATATCTCACTAATAAAGAAATTTGTTTCATTTTTTTTATTAAAAAAAATATAAAAAAATTAACGAAGTTAATGAAGTTTTTATTATTTAAATACCTATCTCCATTTCCTATTTCCATTTTCTAAAACATTCTTATTTCAGATTAAAACTTCCTGACCTCTCAATGGTTTTTAAAAAATTTCTGAACGAAAAGAAGTCAGATTATTTATACTATAACATTTTTGCTTATTTGTCATGGTGGATATCATATATTGTGCATTATTTACTGGACTCCTCCTGAAAAATTGGAGGAGTGGTATCCGGATCTCTCCAGGATGGTAAGCCACAGCTTTACCATGCGGCCATCCGGCTGATCTGTCATTCTGTCAATGCGTGGTCCCACAGTTTATTCTGTGAAGTATTCGTTATCCGAACATAAAAATATTTCGCAAAAGTGTTTGTTATCCAAATACTTCATTAACCGATCACCCGCTGTATATGATCATCATGATCAAAAATTTCAAAGTTTTATTTTATTTCAAATTTTTAACTAATATTTTCAATTTACAATTATAGTATTTTTTTAGTATTTTATACGTTTTAATAAAGAAAGCTTTTTTTATACTTTAGGTTATTTTTTTTTTAGTCATTCAATTGTCCAAATACAAATCAAGTATCATTTTTATAGTTATCTTGCTAATCAATACAGTAATACTATGGTAATATTAAAACTAAATCCAAAATTTTAGTTATATGCAAGACCAGTTCCATAGGTGAGGCAGCGAGGCAACTGCTTCAGATGCTGAATTGATATAGGTGCCAAAATGAATTGTAAAAATATGAAATATATAATAAACAACAAAAAAATATTAATGCAACAAAATTCATAATAATACATAAATAGAAGGAAATATTCTGACTGTTTCATTAGTTGCTATAAATTTGAAATTAATTAAAAATAAACAGCGTGTGTTTATTTTTCAATTAAATTAAAGTTTATTATAATTTTTGTTTTGTCATTTATTGTACTGCAAATTAGCTTTGTTATTTTTTTATATGAGGTTGAGAGCCAAATACTTAGTAACTATCATTAGAATTAGTATATTTTATGTGCGGCCCAAGACAATTTTTTTTCTTCAAATGTGGTCCAAGGGAGACAAAAGATTGGACACCCCTGATTTAGGGTAGTAAATTACGAGCACAATTCTGCTCCTGTGTGATTCTATTAAAAATTAAAAACCACTGTCTTGATAAATCATAAATAATAAATGTAGCACAGAGACAGTTAAAAAGAAGTAAAAACTATAAAATTACAGAAAGCACTTTCAGTTTTTTATTAACCCTCTTCAGTCTGCATACAAAAAATTTGAAAAATAGTATTCCTTAGAACATCACTATGGAATCGCTAAGTTTAAGTTAAAATAATTAACAGAAAATTTTAAATATAGAAAAATAATAGTATATATAGAAGTAAATATATAACAGTAAATATTTAAATAAATACATAAACAGTTTCTAATAGAAATAATACATGATTTTAATTAATTAAACTATCATAGTCTTTTTTCTAAGCACCATTTCCGTGTGCTACTGATTTCATTGGGATGTACTTTGTTGACTGGTGTATTAACATTCTTTTACTGTAAATGTGTAGTATCTCTGTTATTTTTCCTTTTATAGGATTCTCTTCTCTTTGAACAATTCTAGCAAATTCCAATTAATTAATAAATCACTAATTTTCACTTTTTGTGCTAATGCTGTGTTATCAAGACCTTTATCTATGTCATAGATTTTGTCCCTTATTCTGTTTATTGAGTATCTTGAGGTATAGCCTACACAAATTCTGGCTTGTTGTATTTCATTATCTTTGAAAGGAATTTCATATACACCTGGAACTTTAGTCTTATCTATATGATCTTTATTGTTCCTTAAGTAATTAAATAAAGTATTTCTTCTATTGAACACTATTTTAGCCTCTGAGATGTATTCTAATTTTCTTTTATATTTAAGTGTAATTTCATTAATTTCTAAGTAATGTAAACTGTGATCTTTATAATCTTGCCTATTTTGTTCATTTGACTCATTTACTGTACTGTTCATCTCTTGTAATTTATGAATTATATCTTTACTGTACCCATGATAGACAGCTTGAGCAACAGCTCACAAATCATTCTAGTTCTGTGGTTTTAGATACATAATCCAAGCAACAAATATTAACTCTACTCAGTAATGACCTATGAATAAATATTTTTTGTAATCATAAATGAGTTTCAAAAATAAACATAAAATTGTTTTTTTTTTATCTACCAAAATAGTTAATTCTGGAACACAAAATAAAATTTCGGACATACAACTGTATATATAAGGACACTGTATATACAAAAATAAAATTTAGTACACTTTTAGCACATTTTAAACATGATAAACATTAATAGACTTGAGTTTTTTTAAAAAGTGTTCTATTTCACAAAAATAGGTACTTACTTTTGGGACATCATATATGTTAACTAACAGTATGTTATATCAGTTGCTAGAGCATTTTGCTATCATAATTTTTAAAATTCTTAGTTCTCAAAATTTCTGAAATTGCAAGTTACAAACATGAAAATGAAATTTCATGTTTGTAACTTGAGGAATGCCTGTATTTATTTTATTTCTGCTTCCAAAGAACCTTACAATTCATTTAGAATTTTATCACACATTGGATAGGAAATTCTGCTTTATAGGAGCAAAAACTATTTCATCAACCTAATTCTTATATTTTTTTGTGCTTCTTGTTTCATTATTTTACTATCAATATATAAAGTTTAAGAATTCTATAACAACTCACAATTTTTTTTCATCAATTATTCAGAAAAATTAAGGGAAGTATCAAAGTCATGATAGTATTATTTTCCATTTCCTTCATATTTTTCTCAGTTTTTTATCAAGCCTTATAATAATAGTAGTATTGAATGCATGAATTGTTTGAAATAATTCTTGATATTAAAAAGAAAGAATTTCAATAAGGCTCAAAAAATATTTCAAGAGAGATCAAGAGTAAAAAATAGAAGTCAATAAAAAGTATGAAAATAAACAAATAATAATTTTTTATTTGAAATAATGCAGTTTTTATTTTATTTATTAACTGTTGTTGTTATTTGTATTACTTGATTTCTTAGGAAAGGAATGCACTCAGTTGTATGAAGAAATTGTTAGTAATCGTCCTCGTACTAATTCTTCAAGTGATAACGAAAGATGGCCAACGGTTCAGAATTGTGATCCAAGAAGAAGAAGTAATACAACAGAAAGAGAACGTGTAAATTACAATGAATATGGAAATTCAAAAGGTGAATATATGATTACTCAAAAAGTTGGGCACAGTGAAATATCTAATCAACATACTGCTTATAAAGGTGATACAATTACACCCAGCCATTCAGATTATGGATATAATTCTGAAACAACTTATTTCAGTGGACATTCAGATAGGAGTTTTTCAATTCCTTCTGATTATAGTGGTTATCAATCTAACCAATCAAACCAATCAACTCCATTAAGTTATGATAGTGGATTTTCTTATAAGCATGGTAGTTATTTAGTAAATAGCCATTTATCTCAGCAGCAACCAGGAATATCAAGTATGACTCATACCAATAGAATTTCTAATTCTTCACGTTGGGAAAGCAGTCATCAACATCAAAGAACATCTTCATCTCTACCATCTACATGGGAACAAAGAACTGTAGTTCAAAGGAATGAAATCAAACAAGTTTCTTGGGAAAATAATACTTCGTCATCACCATCTTGGGATTCACAAAAATTTAGTCATGGACGTCAGCGACAAGCAACACAACCTGAATCATCATCATCATCATCATCTAGGCATAGTCCTTTAAGAGGAAGTTTAGATTCTAGAATAGAATTATTATTAAAGCAAACTGAAGGTAAAGGGCCTGCATTTTTAGATCTTGGTTCTACACTTGGTAGTCCTGCATTTGATACAGATTCTTCTACTTCAACAAGGGAGAAAAATCTTATGGGCCCACCGGAAGATTTGACTTTTGCTGAAGAAGCAGCCCCTTTACCATCAGTTGATTCTTCTCCTATTCCACCTCTTCCTGAGTGTGATGATCTACCACCACCACCCCCTGAAGAAGATGAAAATAGTAATGAAATATTATCAACACCACCTTCACCTTTTCTTAATGCATCAGAATATTTCAAATGGGCCCAGATAACTAGAGACATAGACAACGGGAAGTTGATATCAATTGACAATGATGAATTTATGTGTGAACCTGAAAAAAATGATGATTCTAATTTAAAATCATCATTAAATTTTTTAAAATTATCTGATATGCAGTTCAGACATACATCTGAAATTGATATTGAAGATGAAAAGAAAAAAATAGAATCTGAACAAAATAATGATAATTTACAAAATTGTTCCCTGAATGATAAAGAATCTACTCCAGTAAGAGATGAACCTCCAGAACTACCATTAGAAACAAATGAAATAAAAGAAGAAAAACAAGATGATGATCATGATGATGATGATAGAATGTCATTATCTTCACTTAGTAGTGGTGGTGAAAAACTTGAAGTAAATGAAATGCCTCTGCCACAATGTATTTCTCATCAATCTACTTCAGAAAATTTAGTGTACAGGCAACCTCCTATGGGTAGTTCTAGTTATGTAGCAATGTATTCTGTTCCAGAACATGCTTATCCAGCAGGTTCTCTTACCACAGCTATACCATCATCTAATATGGCTTCTCCATATTTGACTGCAAACTCTTCTCATGTTGCACCTCATCCTACTTATATAAATCACCCAATGTACCCAAGTGAGCATGTCAAATTAATGGCAAGAATGGGAATATGGAAGCCAGGAATGGGATCAGGTGTCTATGAATCTTATTATGGTGGTTATCCACCTCCTGGATATAGAGATTCATCTATACATTCTAGAAATTATTCAGTTCCACCTCCACCGTTTCCTCCAGGTCAAGATAATAGAATTGCAGCAATGACAAGAGGTATGGGACCATATCCTCCTGGATCTAACTTATATATGTATATGCGGGAACAAACAAACTATAATACAGTGCCTACACAGCAAAATTCTATTGGTAATTATTACAGCAATAACTATTGGTCCACTTCTGCCATGCATCAGCAACAACCATATCATCATCGTCCCTGGCATCAAGAACAATCGATTAAAGAAGATCCCCATATGCCCACTGTTCGAGGTGTTCTTAATACTGTTGTATGTGAATTAAAAGAAATAATGAAAAGGGATCTATGTAAAAAAATTGTAGAAAATTCAGCATTTAAAAGTTTTGAACAATGGTGGGATGAACAAGAAAGAGAATCTAAGGTAAGATTACTTTTATATTTATCAAATTAAATAATAATATGATTTCAATTTAATAATTCCTATATGGTATATATCTATAATTTTTATGATTTAAATTATCTTTATTATATCATTCATTTTAAATGATGAGTTACATGTTCTCATAGTTATGCAGCAGGTGGTTCCTGGAAATGACCACATAAAATATAATAATTCATCCTACTATTATAATTCTTGAAATCAATTGAAACACAAACTTAGGAGATTAATAACAATTTATTTATCCAAATAAATTGTTTTTAATCTCCTACATTTGTGCTTCAATTGATTTCAAGTATGACCACATAAATTGAAAATGCACAGAATGAGAACTTTTTAACATATATTTCAATGTAAAGTGTTCTAGGTCATGTTCTTATTGAAGTACTGAAAAATCTTGCTAAGAAATAAGTTGAAACATGTAAGAACACAGATTATGTAAGATATTAACAAAAAAAAAATTTGCTTTGATCATATCTAATACATTACAGCACATACTATTAATATATTTGAATATAAAATAATTTGACATTGTGTGTACTTCCAATTGAAATCACACAAAAAAATAAACAAACAAACAAACATGTTATCACATGCAAAATGGGGCAGTGACTAAAGGTATTATGGTAATGCTACAAAATAATAATGTAGCATTTCAGATGATTGTTGTTTGTTTTGCTTAATGCTTTCTTTCGTTTTCAAATGATATTCTATGGTTGTTGTTCTTGCATGGTAGTGTATCAATTTATTTTCCATTTTATGATTTGCATGTCAAAAACAATATACATTCAAATTTTAAGGTTGTCTTGTGAAATTTTTAAATTGCGATGATTGTTAATTCTTTGATGATTGAATTGGCATACACAGACAAATAAATCAAACTATAGGGGAATTAGCCAAATATAAATCTAAATTGCCAAATTAATTCCTTGAATAATGTTAATTGAAAGTTTAATAATCAGAAATAATTTTTATTATAGTTAGTGCCATCTTTTAATCATTAGTAAATTTATTAATTATAAGATGGCACTAACTTTAGTAAAAATTATTTAAGGGATTAATTTGAAAGTTTGAGTTATATTTTAATAGGCATGCTTCCAGTGCACCAATATCAATCAACATATATCAATGTTTCTTGACATCTTTGTTGTTTCATAAAATCAATCTGCTTACTTAGTGATTGAAGAAAGGTTTTCAGTTTTATTTTGTTAAAAATCAAGTGGTTTTTGTATCATATAATCAAACAGAAATAACAATGATGCTATATTTAATAAATTTTTAATTAATTATAAAAAATTAATAATCTGCATTTAGCTAATTATTATTATGGCATCAACAAAATATGAAAAATTTTATATTATTTAAAATCTTTAAAGCTTTTTATTATAAATGTAAATAATTTTTTATGTAATGTACTAACTCCTAATTGATAACTAAATTAATATTCTTTAAATGTGAATTAAATGAAATTTTATGAAGATTTCTTACATTTCATAATAATGAAAGCTTACAATTTATTAAAAAGTTCCAGAAAGAACTAAAATTGCCTACTTTTCAAAGGTATTAATTATTTTTCGTTTATTTAGCATTTGTAATTCATTGGTTTTGTGTGTCCATTTTTAATACTGATGTAACTAACCTGATGTCACTGATGTGATGTCATGCATTTTTACGTTAAAATCATGACATCATGAATTATTGGTGTTTTGTGATTTCATCCATTGTTACATCATGACAACATCAGATTAGGACTATAACATCATTATGATAGATACTGAGATAGACAGTGATCTATTAAGAAATCAGATAAATCATATATCATCCTTAACCTGTCACTTACTGCCATCTATTAGCAATAATATAAATTGTGTAGAATTTTTAAACAATTTATAAAAGATACTGGAACATTAGACTGTAACTTCAAAACAATACTAATTAGATATGTAAATTTTGTATATTATATCTTGTGCATAATTGACTTTATTTATGCTTAATGTAATTAATATCTTGTTAAATGGCATATATTAATTGTGAAGTGGGTAAATTAATAAACAATTGTAATTGTAATTTAATGATAAAACAAAGAAATTAAAGAAATGTTAACACAACTATATGGAAGAAATAAAACTATATTGCAATCACAATAGATTAACTATTCTACAAACTACTGTTTATTTCTACAATGAATTATGGATATGCAATCATTACTAATTCAACAAATTGTACTTGAGTATTGCAGATGAAATCCTTCAATAAGGACCATTTTGGAACTGAACTGGGCTTTGTACTTCATTTATTTTCAACTGTTTCACCAATTGTACAGCCGAACTGTGCAAAGTATTGTTTTATGTTCATCATGTTGTTATTTCCTCACCTATTGTACAGATAAACTGTGCAAGGTTTTGGCACAGTCCATCTGTACAATAGGCATGCATAAAAAAAACCTCCCACCATATAATGTAAATAATAATATTGAATTACTTATGTATTTAACTTTTGTTTAAAAAAAAAATTAATAGTTGCTCTTTTCTATCTTCCACTAATGGCCTGTCACATTTTCTATTGAGAGGAACCTTTAATCTTTCCTAAACTCTTCTATTCTTCTTCTAACTTCTTGTCTTCATTTTTCATAGGCCAAACAACAAGTAGTGCCTTCTTTATCTTTTAAATAAATAAATAAATAAATAAATAAATAATATTTTTTTTTTTAGTTAATCTTTTTACTTGATCTTAAAAAGATTAAAGGATGTGGCATTGAAATATCCTTTTACTAGCATACCCGTGCCTGGCGTTGCTCGGGCAATTCATGGTGTGTTACTTAAGTTTCCATATCTTTCGGGCATATTCATCATGTAGTAAAATTTAATCAAACGAAATTTGAATAGCACATCTTCGTATGAAAATTACAAGAAAAAATCGAATTTGTAATTAATATTAATATTTATATAAGTATCTAAGTAAGAATAGAAGATCGATGAATTCATTTATTTGTTAAATTTTAAACAAATTAAAAATAATAATTAAAAATATTGTTTTATGCTATTATTAATAAGAAAAACTTTATATATATATATAAGAAATATGACTAAAAAAAAGCTTTTAATTATATAAAATTTTGAAATATTGTATTAATTTGTCACTAAAATGTCACTGTTGAAACCCTGAAGTTTCAATTGGTGAAAAAATGAGACAGATTCTTAATAGAACAGGAACATAATATGTTTATTCATAGATATTTTGTACATCATAATCAGATATGCATTTTGGATGTTTTAGGATCCATCATCTGTTGGTGTACAATTGTTTATTCAAAAAATGAAATTTTTTTTTAATATTAAATAAAATATGATAGCAATTTTATTTATTTTATCAAATCATTAAAAATTATAAAATTGAATATTACTGATATCAGAAAAAATCTAAACACAGTCTGTAAGATTCCAATTTGCTGTGGCCTATATATACAAGCTTTTCCCATATGAATAAATTATAGAATTTACATAGATAGTATAACAATTTAAAAGAAAACAATAATTTTTTTAAATATAACAACAAATTGATTATAGCTGATTGAACTATACTAGTAAAGAAATTGAAATTCTTACCTATTCAGGTTTTACAAAAATTGTTTTTAAAATGGATAATGTAAATGACCATCATATTCCATTACAATCTTAGTTATTGTTCTCCTATTGAGTAGCAATAGAGAAATAAAACAATTTAAAAATACCTGATTTAGGTGTTTAAACATCTAAGTCAGGCTTTTTAAATTGTGGCCAACATAAGTTACTCAAATAATGGGGTTGAGTAACTTATATTGACCACTTGGAGAAAATCAACTTACCAGTCTCTACCAAAACTGTCATGGAGTATCTACAATACATTATCCATTTTAAGAATTATTTTTGCAAAACCTTAACAGGTAAGAACTTTCCCATGTTACTATAGTTCAATCAGTCATAAATCAATTTGTTATAATTAAAAAAATTATTATTATTTATTAAAAATTGTCATAGTGCTACTGTCTGTATAAATTTCATAAATTTATGTGTGGAAAAAGTCTATATGTACAGGTCATAGCAAATTGGAAACCATAGCAAATTGGAATCTTATCTGTGTTTAGACCTTTTCTGAGATCAGTAATAATCAATTTTCTAATTTTTAATGATTTGATAAAATAAATTAAAAAACTGCTATCATATTTTATTTAATGTTAAAAAAATTTTGTATTTTTGTAAATTAGCAATTGTATACTATAGATAAGAGATGTTAAATATCCAAAATGCATATCTGATCATCATCATACAAAATGTCTATGAATAAAGGTTTTATGTTCCTGTTCTATTAAGAATCTGTCTTGTCTTGTTACTGATTGAAAGTTGGGGGTTTTAATATTCATATTTTAGTGACAAATTATCTATTTAAAGAACTACTCCCATGATCATCTCTATATTGAATTATTATTTTAAGTAAACTATAAAAATGTAAACTCACTTCTAAAATGCTCTTTCGTTCTGCATGTATTTTCATAACTTGCATGGCCCAATCTAATAATTGATCACCTCTTGGAACTTTAACCCTTTCATGTTTAAGCCTTCCAACACGAAATTCATGTGGATCATCACGTCTGGGTGAAGGCCCCCTATTTCTCTCTAATGCAGCATCACGCTGATTTTGTAACCAAACAATTGATCTGAAAAATAAAAAACAATAACAATTCATCACATAATCAAAAATTTCAAATGTGATTATATAGATTTAAAAATTTGGAAATTAAACATGTTAAAAATTAATTATTTTACTTATATTCAAAATTATTTCTAAGCATTTTCAAGCAGATCAAGATAACTTTTAAAAACTTTTTAATATGAGAAACATTTTTGGCATTTACAAGCCATCCTCAACTCTTAAAAGTAAATTTAAATTGAAGAACAAATAATGCTTAGAACATAGTATTATAAGACACTGTTATTCTAGAACAGAGAACAAAATTAAATGCTTAAAAACTTAATTATTTTAGCATATGAATGAATTAAGTAGTATAAGAGATGGGTGTGAATGTTACTTTGTGACTTAAATGAATAGATGACTACAAAATTTCTAGGCAATCTGCCTTTTCTGATGTATTGCACTGTTCTCTATCAAAAATCTTCCTTAGAAATTAAGTAGAACTTCCATTTTCACTTTTGGCCATTACAGTGGTTCAGATATGCCAGTGATATTTCTGCTCACATTCTTTCTTGTGGAGATAGATACATCAGAAAGATTAAGTTTGATTATTTTGGTTATTACTAAACATTCTGTTTTATTATTTCTTTTTCTGAGTGAATGTCATATGTTATATATATTTAGTTGTAAGTTGCAAGCATAATTGTTAAGTTTTAACTTAATTACTAACACTATTTACACTAGATCTATTTATCGGATAAATATTCGGAACTGTGTTACAATTTGGCCTAAATTAGTTCCCTTAGTACTCTATTTGAGTGGAAAGAGAAATTAAAATTTTGCCACCAAGCCTGTTGCAAAAAAAAATATATATATATATGAATGATTTAAATCATTACCCAAAACATTTTTAATATTCAATATACTTTTCATTTGTAATAATAACAAACAATAATTAAGTAGAATAAAATAAATACAGGTAGTTCTCACCTTCACAAGTTAATTCAAATCTGGAAATTGCTTGTAAAAGTAAGAATTCATAAACTAAGAATCAATTTCTCATAGACATAATGCTAAAATCAGAGTTTCTGTTCTCAGCAATATAATTTGATCACAATGAAATTAAATAAAGGCCAACAAAATCAATAGTATATAATTGAATAATGATTTATCTATCAAAGAAATGAAAATATATATAATATAGCAGAAATACATAAATACATATAAATACATTGTTAAAAAATTTTTATTTTTCATTATTATTAACAGATAAGTAGATGATCTTTTATACAAATGAACTATTTCTTAGGCAGAAGCTGGGAATAGAAATTAGTTGCATAATATGCCAGTAACACCAGAAGGCATGTACTGCTGATTTTCAGCTATATTTTAATTTTTCTGATTTTGTAGTAGGCACCAGAGTTTTTGCTACAAACCCAGTCATACTGTATTGTATAGCTATGCATGCAGTTTGAAATGCTTTTTAATGAATGTTTAACATTTATTTATTGCAATTAAGGTTTCATATTTTTAATTTTTTTGATACTTAATATTTGAAAAAACCAAATAATCTAAATTTTTCTAGCCAAATTATAGCCCTTGAAACTTTAACGGTAACATTTAATGATTAGAATTAATTTAAACTAATGTTAGCACCATCTCATAATTAGAATAATTATTAACTGTCTGAAGAATCAATCCGCTTGTTGGCCTCTGTGGTCTAGCGGTATGATGTTGGGACGTTAGCCCAAAGGTCCCCGGTTTCCGGGCTGAGGCGGATTTTTTCTTCAGACAAATTAGTTAAAAATTCTAGTTTAATTATTAAGGCCGAGGCAGATTTTTTTCTTCAGATAAATTAGTTAAAAATTCTGGTTCAATTATTAATTTTTCGGATAAATTAGTTAAAAATCCTAGTTCAATTATTAATTAATAGATATGCCACTCATTGATTTAATAAAATATTAATTATTCTAATTATGAGATGTGCCACTCATTGATGTAATAAAATAATTATTATTCTAATTACGAGATGGCACTAACATTAAATTCATTCTAATCATTAAATGTTACCGTTAAAGTTTCAAGGGCTATAATTTGGTATAAAGTTCCTTTGATGTTTGGATTCTATAAAATTTAAAATTTGAAAAAACTCGTACCTAGGAACTCATTAAGCGAGAACTCACAAACTAAGAATTACCTGTATATATTATAGACGCTAACATTAATTTAAATTCATTCTAATCATTAAATGTTACCGTTAAAGTTTCAAGGGCTATAATTTGGCTAGAAAAATTTAGATTATTTGGTATAAAGTTCCTTTGATGTTTGGATTCTATAAAGTTTAAAATTTGAAAAAACTCGTAAACCTAGGAACTCATTAAGCGAGAACTCACAAACTAAGAATTACCTGTATATATTATAGATTTTTTTTATAGACAACTTATTATCCTGTGTTATTACATTACATGTAAAAAGAACTTAATTTTAAAGTTATTAATATTTAAGTTATTAATTAATTAATATTTCAGTAAGTCCAAAATTTTGGTAAATTAAGATAAAAAAACTAGCACTTTCTAGAGTTAAGAACGATTTATTTATAGTAACAAACGTTTTTGCTATTCGCCATCTTCAGATTACAGGAATTGGAACAATATAAATTTAAATATCGGAATAATATTAGTTACTATAGCAACGAAAAAAATCAATATCTAAATAACAAATATAATGAGATTTAGCATTAGGATATGTTTAAAATTGTAACATATATAATAAAATAAAAATAAAAAAGAATCAATGATTCACAATAAAATTTTTTATGACAAATTGGGAGTGCTAAGCCTAAACAGTTGTGTCATTAAGCCAGGCTGGCGGTCTAGGATGATTTATTTTTTCGATAGCATATTTCCATGTTGGGGGGAGATCATGGGCTGGTTTTTCGTTGAGAATATCTGCTCTTCTTCCTAGTTATTATCTCCAAGGATTCTGTAATTAAGCTTTTCCTAGGTGTTCGGAGTGGATTTTTAAATTTTCGCACCATTACAGTCTATTTGTAGGTCAGTTGTATAGGATTTGATGGCTAAAGCAGTGGTTAGTTTACCTTTAAGTACATCTTGCTTGTGTTCGTCGAGGCTCTGTGTGCCAGTTTCTTCTTGGTACTCCAATATATGCAACTGATTTGCGTGTTTCTTATTGTGTACTGGTATTTTGTATATGCCTGGCTTCTCTGCTCCAATATACGCAACTGATTTGCGTGTTTCTTATTGTGTACTGGTATTTTGTATATGCCTGGCTTCTCTGCATCACTTAACAGATTTTTGCCGTTGAATAGGAGGTTAAAGAGGGTTGGTCCTCTTTTTACTGCAAGTGTTTTCTTCTGGTTCTTTGCTAAGTAGAAGCAGTTCTCTATTCTAATATGAAGTCCAAAATTTACCATTGTCTCAATTAATGTCATTTTATTACATTACCAGCAAAAACTAAATTAATTAAAAAATTAAAGATTTTAAGGCACGAAAACAGAATAAAGTCCTAACTATAAACAACTGAGTTCTGCTGCTTCTAATAATATAAGAAATCAAACAAGTACTTGAAGCAGGAAAAATACACTATTTTATTATTAGATATATATAATATACACTACATATACTAATAATACAATTGTTTTCTGGAAACATTTTCGGCCTACTATGGCCCTCCTCAGAGATTACAACACTCAGACTTGAGATTACCGGCTGAGGGGGGGCCATAGTAAACCGAAAACGTTTCCAGAAAACAATTGTATTATTAGTATATATAATATATATTATATATATCTAATAATAAAATAGTGTATTTATCCTGCTTCAAGTGCTGTTGTGTCTTATAGAATAAAGTCCTATTTTTTTTTTACATTTTACTTAATAGAGAAAAAATAAGGTGGAAAATTATAGTAGTTATTGAAACAAGGTAACCATATTTTATATGAGCACTAATAAGCGTACAATATTGTCTATAAAAAATATATTAATTAAATTATACAGCACACAGAACATTCAACTGGGTAGAAATAGTTTAGCTTTCCAATCGGAAGACCCAGGATTGAATTAGGAATCCATCACTTGGAAAATTTATAAGAAGAGATCTACCGTGTTTCCCCGAAAATAAGACCTAATCAGAAAATAAGCCCTAGCATGATTTTTTAAAGTACTCCTAATATAAGCCCTACCCCTAAAATAAGCCCTAGTTAAGGTCGTCAGACAGACAGGCACCTTATTGCTGAATGATCACGTGCAGACGCAACACACATGCACATTTGAAACAAACGGACGTAGTTAGACAAATTAGAATCTTCAGTATTCAATAATTCGGGTTAGCAACGGACGTTTAGCACTTAATAATAAATTTAAAGGATAATAAATTTTAATGCTCAGGTAAAATGAGTAGAAAAAGAAAGAGCTATTCTGTCGAGTACAAGAAAGGAATTGTGGAAGAGTCCAGGGATAAAAATCTTACAGCTTTCTGCAAAGAGAAGAAGTTGGATCTACGAATGGTCTGAAAATGGCGATCAGAGGGTACAATAACCTCAGTCAACAGATCAACGAGGCAAATGCCAAGAAGCGTAAATGTGGATCAGGTCGGCAACCATTATTTCTTGATATCCCTCCTATGCTCCTCTATCCTTTGGAATAGGATTCAAGTTGTCAACCCCAAGTATGCTGTTTCTTATAGTGTTCTTTCATCTCTCACTGGGATTCTATATACTCCTGTTCTTTCATTCTCTCCAAGGGTCTTTATCATTCCTTAAGATGTTAAATATCGTGGGAATCCTCAAATTTGTTACTTTCTTATTTTCATTTTTTCCAAACTTGTTCATAACTTTTCCCAAACTTGTTTAAATGCAAACTACTTACCAGTACTACACCACTTAAGAGGCTATAGTTTTTTTTATAAAAGTTGGCAAAAAATGAAATAATAAAGTAACAAAGTTCAGGACTCCCATAATATTTAACATCTTAAGGAATGATAAAGACCCTTGGAGAGAAGATGAAAGAACGAGTGTATAGAATCCCAGTGAGAGATGAAAGAACACAATAAGAAACAGCATACTTGGGGGTGACAACTTGAATCCTATTCCAAAGGATAGAGGAGCATAGGAGGGATGTATCCAATGGTAAATTAAGCACAGTTTTGGTGGTAGAGGCCTACACATCCGACTTACGAATAAAATGGGATGAAGCCAGAGTAATATGACTGACTAAGAAGACACAGGCATATACGAAAACTGCGCCGTTGACTGTTGATTAATTTAGTTTAACCAGTTCGACAAGGTACACTGTTCTTATGGATCAGTTTGACAACAACGAGTTAGCCAACATGTACATGTGTTTTGGCGAAGCTGGTGGTAATGCACTGGCAGCAAGACGACTGTACACAAGAGTGCTACCCTCAGTGAGTACTGCCTACTTACGAGACTTTCATCTTTGTTTGAGGTTCAATTTACGGCATTGCTTGCGATTTGCGACCCCAAGTGTCTTATATCACTTTAATCGCCTGAATTTTGTCTACGTTGTAGTGTAGTTTTTTTGAAGAAGATAATTTACAGATCGGAAGAGCGTCGGTAGTGTAGTTATTTTGAAGGAGATAATTTATACCTGTATATACACCGAATGCTAGAAAAAATTTTCGAACAAAATAATAATAGAACAATAACTGAAACTATTTCAATCTATAGAAATAGTTTCAGTTATTGTTCTAATATTATTTTTGTTTGAAAGCTTTTTCTTGTATTCGGTGTATGTATAAAGAATTTAACTGAAGAGGGTTGAATTAAAAACAACCAAAACCATTTTTAATAGACAGTAAAAAAGTTTGTGTTATAATTTTATACTGCTGTTAGTGCTTGGCTTTAATTAATTTTAAAGTTCATGTTATTTGATCTATTTAAATAATATATTACTGGTAGGATAACATTCCATGTGGTTCTGTTCCCCCCTCAGTCAAAGAACAATATTATATATATTGTGGAAGTGTAATCCTTATTGTCTACTTAACACTGGGATTTTTTTATTCAGAATTTTCATTAACCTATGATGATATTTTATAGTTTCTGTAAATTTGAGTAGAAAAAAATTCCCCATTTTATTTGAAATTTGTTGTAAATATAAATCTTCCAAATGTACAAAATCTTATTTCTGATAAATGTTTTCTTTCCAAAAGAGAAAAACATTTTTTTATAATAGTTTGTTGATTTTAATGATTATTTACTGTTTTATTTAATAGTAGAGAGTTTAGTGTTATTAATTGGGATAATCCAAGGTTATCTGAAAACAGAGTAGATGTGGCATGCAAAAAGAGCAATAATACATGACCATGAGAATCATGAAATATCATACTTCAGCATGGATGGTTTTCCAAGTGTATTTTATATCAAATTTTAGTTTATATTCTAATTTTATCACATGTATCTGTTTTTTTGTTTGTATTGTAACAACAGTTTTCACCTGAGAAACTATCGGCAAAGTCCAATGTCTCTAATCAAAAATTAATTCTAAATTAGTATAACTATCTGGAGAATCAATCCACTTGTTGGCCTCAGTGGTCTAGCAGTAAGACGTTGGGATGGTATCCCAAAGGTCCCTGGTTTGATTCCAGGCTGAGGCAGATTTTTTCTTCATATAAAATTAGTTAAAATTCTAGTTTAATTATTAATTAAAGATGGCGCCACTCATTGATTAAATAATTAATAAATATTCCGATTATGAGATGGCACTAAAATTAGTTTAAATTATTTAAAATCATTAAAATTTGTTATACTTAAGGGAAAAATTGGCATGATGATTAGGTTTTTTTGGATCTGAGAATTATTTTACAGATTTTTTTAAACAGATACATTATATGCAATTTATATGAGAGAAATTTTAAATTGTTTATAATGTATTTGCAAGTAATTGACAAACTTCTAGCTGATGATTTAACTGATAGTCGTATACAAGCACAGTTGCTCTAGCTCAGTGGTTCTCAAACTGGAGTCCACGGTTTTCTAGGGGATCACGGACCCCAGTTTAGAAAACCACTTTTCAATAGCCTGAATAATTATCCACTGCAGGAGAAAAATTGTGTGTAAAAAACTTTCTCCATCTTTCTTCTGATTTGGCTATTTGACTAAGATTTACCATTTTCTGAATAAATAATTGTTTGTCAAAAAATGTTTTGGTAACAGTAGCCTATAAGTCATGTTAGAATAGAGAACTGCTTCTACTTAGTCTATTTTAGTAAATTAAGACAAAAAACTAGCACTTTCTAGCAATTAAGAACAATTTATTTACAGTAACAAATGTTTTTGGCTATTTGCCATCTTCAGGTTACAGGAATTCTTTTTTTTGTTTTTTTTTTGTGTCTTAATTTACTAAAAAGTAATCTCTATATGTTAATTGTAGTTAATTTTAAAGGATATGCGAGCAATCTAAAAAACTATAGAGAGACTATCATGCAAAAATTCCTAAAAAGTTTGAGAACCACTGCTCTAATTGATTAGATTGGCCCATACTTATATAGCTGTATTAAGTACACAGTGTTTCAAAAGAAAGTTTATATTTAATATACCAATAAAAAAGAAAGGTTGACGTCTGTCGATAAAATCTTTATTAATTATTAAAATACACAGCTTAGGAATTTACTTCTTAAAAATAATAATCATCTAAATGTGTAAACCATCATATTCACGGCACTCATTTAAACAAACAGCAAAATTTCCCAAAACAGCTTGGCATTAGACTCCGTGATGGCTGCCATTTCATAACAGATTTTTACTCTCAGCTGTGCCAGAGTAGTGGGATTATTAACATACACTTTAGATTTGAGATATCCCCATAAGAAAAAGTCCATAGGTTGAGATGAAAATGGGCCTCATCGGAAAACAAGATGTTGTTAAATGTTGAAAAGCGCTCAGTAATTTGGTTAATGAATTGAAGCCTATGATTGGCATCCTGGGGCTTTAATTCTTGCACCAATTGGATTTTGTAGGGGTGAAGTTTTAGGTCTTTGTGTAAAATACGGTGTAATGATGATCTATGCACATTTAAAGCACATGCATGTTTATGAATGGAAAGGTTAGGATCGTCATGAACTGACTGTTTTACACTCTCCACGGACTTGTTCGTTCTTGATGACCTTGGTTGCCAGATTTTGGTTTTTTCAGTGTTAAACCAGTCTCTTCAAACTTTTTGACCCATTTTAGAATGAATGGTACACTTGGAGCATTATTTAAGTTATGCAAACCATGATGACTGCAAAATCTTCTCCGTGCTATAGTTGCCGAATTACCGTTTTTGTAAAATTCTTGCGCACAGAACACGCGGTCTGCTCCCAAGAAACACTCCATAGCGACTAAATTCTTAGAAGCCAGGCAATCGAATGACATACCCCTGCACTCCTCAGATCTGTTGCATTTGCACAGTAAGCTAATCAATTATAAACTTTCTTTTGAGACACCCTGTATATTAACCTATACAATTGCTTATTTTTTTGCGTTGCTGTACTTGAATATCTAGAGCAACAGATACACTACTTAGAAAATGTTTAGGATTCTCCTGTTTTGACTATGTAACTTTCTAAAAGAGCCATATCATCTCAGGCTATTGGGTAAAGATGGCATTTTCAAGGAATGATTGAAGGCCAACTATTCATTCAATCATGTGATACATTCCCTTATATGCCATAGACACTATATCATGTCATTGCCACTCTGGTGAACTGTTGCAGGATTAGAAACCAGAGATTTTTTGGCTTTTATGACTACATTTATGTAAACAAATTGCCTTTATCACAACATGATGGCATCTAGAACATTAAAATTACTTAAAATTGTGATAAAATAAATGATTTTTGTACAATTCATTGATTTATATATTATTTTAGGTTTTATGTACCTGTTTTAACTATTATTTTGTGAATTTTTACAGATAATTTTCTTTTTGAAATATAAAGTAGTTAGTATTTACTCAATAAATCATGTGACTTATTCAAATATTTTATTGATTTGAAGATATTGCAGAGCCAAAAAATTAATATATTGTTATGAAACTTTTATATGTGAATTTTACCAGTTTCATTGTATTTTAAATTTTATTGGCATGATATTTTGGTAATTTTATAAAAGAAAATTAAATGACTTTTCAATAGTTTTTTGCACCACATAAAATGTAATCAGATAGATCAGACAAAAATATGAAACTACATACTATAAGAATTCTAATGATATATAATACATCCATACCTCGTTTTACGGCCTAGATACGTTCCGGAAAAGTTGGCCGTAAAGCGAAAGGGACAGTATTTCCCATAGGGACAGTAACCATAGTAACGTTTTTTGTTTTGTTTTTAATTTTAAACTAAATTGATTGTTCGAACTCTGGAACTCTGTAAAATGCTGTTAGACATTCGAAACTTGTGAATGGTACACTGTACCGAAAACGTTAGTTTATACAAATAAAAAAATATATTAGTTTTACTCAAGTGCAATTAGTGCTCGTGTTTGATTTGATTAGTTGAAGAGTTTAAGCAGATAATTGGAATATGCATTTAAAGTAAAATCAAAAGATACAAAATTGGGGGAATCTATATATATAAAATGCCTATGGACCATATATGTATACTTCCCCCATTTGTCTTTCCACTCAAATTTATATATTTCCCCCTATGACCTAGAAAGATGAAATTTGGAAATGTTAGAGAGACTAATGGTATGCAAAAATCAGGTAACCAAGAATTCCAAGCTGAAGGGGTAGAAACGGGGATAGAAAACTAAATATCCTATGTACAGCTTATGGAAACTTTTAAAAATCATAATTTCGCAATCATTTGTATGTTTATATGAAGATAAATATCCTTTCATATTAAAGGACTACCCCGAGTTACGGTGCTTTGATTTATGGCGCTTCAGACTTACGTACATTCTGAATTTCCACCATTCCCGAATTTACGTTGCGTGATTCGGAATTACGGACACGAGATTCTTCAGAAAGAGAGAGCACAGCACGCTTCCACTGTGGCCATCTTGCTGATATATTAAACAGTTTATTTTGTAAAATGCTGTTAGATATTTGAAACTTGTATTTGAATGTAGAACCTGAGGATGGTACACTGTATCGAAAACGTTAGTTTATACGAATAAAAAAAAATATTAGTTTTACTCAACTGCAATTAGTGCTCGTGTTTGGTTTGATTAATTTACTTTAAATGTTTTCCAAAACTTTTTTTGCAATATAGAACATAAACATATAGTTTTCTGACAATACTCTAACAGCAAATATGTGGTTTACAACATTTAAAAGTTCATGTTACTTAGGTTCTTAACTCAACTGCTATGTTTAAATCTTTGAAATTAATTAAAGCCAAGCACTAATAGCAGTATAAAATTATAACTCAAACTTTTTTACTGTCTATTAAAAATGGTTTTGGTCGTTTTTAATTTGACCCTCTTCAGTTAATTCTTTATACAGGGTGTAAATTATCTCCTTCAAAAAAACTACATTCTACATTACAACGTAGACGAAATTCAGGCGATTAAAGTGATATAAGACACTTGGGGTCCGCAAATCGCAAGCCCGAGTGGGCGAAGGAGAAGAGCTGCAACGTCCTTGCAGAAAAACTGCACCGTTGACTGTTGATTAATTTAGTTTAACCAGTTCGACAAGGTACACTGTTCTAATGGATCAGTTTGACAACGACGAGTTAGCCAACATGTACCTGTACATGTGTTTTGGCGAAGCTCGTGGTAATGCACTGGCAGCAAGACGATTGTACCAAGAGCGCTATCCTCAGCGAGTACTGCCTACTTATGAGACTCAGCTTATAGTTTGAGGTTCAATTTACGGCGTTGCTTGCGATTTGCGACCCCAAGGTCATATCACTAATCGCCTGAATTTCGTCTACGTCGTAGTGTAGTTTATTTTGAAGATAATTTACATCCTGTATACAATATTTTAAAACGGTTTTTTTGTGATTGATTTATTTAATGTAATCATAAAAAATTTCAAAATTTTATTAAAAACCGTAATTATTGTATGCTTCTAGCCCAGGGGTCGGCAAACGGCTCGCCAGCCACATGTGGCTCTTTGCGTACGCACGTGGCTCTGAAGTAAAATTAAAAATGATGATAAAACTATCATAATTTCATTTATAAAATTTTTAAATAATTTTGTTCACATAATAGTGATTTCATTTGTTTTATAGCTTTAGCAAAATTTCTTGCCACTAAAATGAGCGAAGCGTGACGTCAGGGAAGAGAAAGCGACAGACTTGTTCAAATTTTTAGCAAGTTTCACATTTGATAAAATTAATTATAAACTTTCTAAAAATGCTTTAAAACAAATATTTAGTAATTTGGTGATTATTTAATTTTTGTTTAATTCTATATGTAAAAATGTTTTGATATTTGAAGAAGATTTTTAGTAAAGAGAGGTTATACAGAGGGAGTGGAGAGTTGATTGAGCACATCATAAGCAGGAGTCAACCCAAGTGACTAATAATACTAAGTGAGCGCACGAGTGCCCATCGTTGGCCAGTAGCATCAAGGATGTTTGAGTTTTGGTCTACCGTGGTTTCTACTGGCCAACGTTGGCCAGTAGAAACCACGGTAGAGACCAAAGACGACAAGCCTTGTCAAGTAGAGAGCGCCATATAAAAATATATTTATGGCTCTCGGATAATTTTTAAATTATTGTGAGGAATAGGTTTGGCTCTTCGGTCTCAAAAGTTTGCCGACCCCTGTTCTAGCCGTTAAAACGCACAAAATAAAACATTCGATTTTCAACCTCCCCCGTTTTAAGAATAGACTTTGCGGCTCAGAGGTGAACTTCTCAGATGTTGACTCTAATTTAGTATGAACTGAGGCTGTGATTCGATATTCCTTGAACTACACTAACTAATCCTTCACGGTTTTCTTGGTTGACGTCACAGTTTCGTTTGAATAAAGAACTAGTTCAATGAGCCAAGTCACATGATTTAAGATGGAGGCATTCATAAATGTTTTAGCAAAATTATCCACAAGTTTGATTGTTAGCGAAATAAATGATACAAGAAATGATGCTTATATTGATGTATTGAAGCACGCTGCACATTTGTATAAATTGGACGCCATTGAAGAAGATTCAACTTCGCCCCACTGTGCATGCGGTTAGAAGTCAACCCTACTCGTTAGATAGTTTAGATCACGGATTAGGTATACGGATACGAAACTCTCATAGTTTGAATTTCCATTTGTTTATTATAACAACTTATTTTAAAATAAATTTTTTAAGTTAAATTTTGTAAGTTCTCAATAAAATTATAATCACTTATTCATGTTTTCCATATAAAAATAATTTTATAATTGGCTTGTAATGAATAAAAAAGGAAATGTATTTCAAAATAATATCTTGTATATAATCTTGATCATGTTATAAAAAAATTCATGATTAATATTTTAATTTGCACTTACTTTGGAAATGTAGTAGGACACCAATCATAACAAAAAAGGCAATAAAGAAAAGCAGACCCACCAGAAAAAGATACCGTTCCAACAATGTTCTCCTATTCCAAACTAAGCATTTCCTATAAAAAAGTTGCATGTTTTAACAATTAATTCATAAGATGTTAGCTAACAAATTTGTGATATATATTTTCGATAGATTATGTTATTTTCTGGTATGCAAACATATTATTTAATATGGTTTCATATCAGAATAAGAGAGAATAATTTTTATACATTAATAATTATCAATAAAATAGTTTATATCTATGATCTCAAACTCAGGTCTACAAAGGCAATGCAGACAGATAACGTAAATAAACGAAACAGGTATAAAAAAATCAAAAAAATTTATTATAACTAAACTATATTTAACCTTGGTGAATAGTATAAATATATTTGTTATTGTAAATTATAGTTTAAATTCTAAATTAGACAAATACAAATTGAAAAAAAAAAAATAGAAATATGCTATTTTTAATTATTAAATTTTTCTTTCGCCTTTCGTTTCCTTCAACGATCAAAATAGTGTTGCCAGATCTTCCAGATTTCTCATTAGACAAATTTGGAAGATCTGGCATTATTTTGATGGTTAGAATTTCGAGCATTGTTTCTTATTTTTTCGAAAAAAGCCAGATTTGTTTCACGGCCGCTAATTTCCGATCTTATTTTAATTATATATATGTAATCTCATCAAAATTTTCAATTTTATTAGGTCTAAATTGATATCCATTAACAGATAATTACATTCTCACAAATATTCCCTTGATATACTGTAATTTTTAATTACAGTATATCAAGGGAATATTTGCTTGATAAATTAAATGAACATTAAGTTTCAGACTTTACGATCGTGCTAATAAACGACAAAATAATTTCACTGTAATTTCCACATAAGCCACTACAATAGTAATTCGTATACTATTACACGCTCAAATTATTAATAAATTTTATTTAGAATAATAATTTGTAAATTAGACATCGGATTGGAATCCAAATTTGAAAGCAGAAATAGATTTTACCATTCTTTAAATAAATAACGAAATATTCATTTATATTCTATCATCATATTTTAATTTCATTAAGGATCTCATTATAAGCGACGATATCATTAGGTAGGCATTAAGTAGTTATATTTTAACGATAGTTTTTATGCTGCAACCAACTATGATTTTTTTCTGGTTTCATAATTTAATTTGTGCTGTGCATGTTTCAAAGTATGACTTATATAATTTATGTGAATTTAATGAGAAATTTGTCTTATTTCTTAAATTCCAACTTAATATTATATTATATCCATAATATTTGTAATTATTGGATAACTTAAATGAATTACTGTACAGTAAATCATTTATCTGTTCAGGAATGTTAATTTTTAATCATGAAAAACATAAATGCAGTTACACGCTTAATATACCGGAAATTAAGCTTAATAAAATCTATTTTAAGTTTAAAAAATTATCTATTAAAATAAAACAAAAATGAAATATAACAAATAGGTTAACTTTTTTATTCAGCATTATTTTTATTTTTATTAAATTGGTAACTTTTTATTGAACATCATATTTATTTTTATTTTTATAAATTAGTAATTTTTTAATTAGCATTATTTTTATTTTTATAAATTGATAATTTTTTAATGAGCATCATTTTTATTTTTATAAATTTTGGTAATTTTTTATTCATCATCAATGATTTTATCGATTTTTTTTTGTTAAAAAAAAGTAAATTATATCACACACACAAACATTTTATAAAATTTTTCATTCTCATTGTAAATTTATCATTTTAATAAATTAAAATATCAAAAAAATTGCTATTTTAATGGTTTTAGTTATCCCTTCATTATTTATTAATTCACCTATACAAATTGTATTATTATTCTCTTTGTATTACTATTTTTACGCAATCCGCTATTATTGTTAAAAATGTATTTCACATTCATTAATCTTATAAGAAAAAAGGTTAATTAGAAAACATATAATAAAGCAAGTAAATTATATAACCTTGCTCTCAATTGTTAGCATCGCAATTATTCAATTAAAAACTAGAAGAAACTAGAGTCACTTATTTGCTCATTTTTTTCTATTTGCTTATATATTATTGCACAGTACTGTACTTGAAAATAATTTATAGGCCTATATTTATGTTAAATAAAATATTTTAATTCAGAATTGATAACCGAAATTAATACCTTAACTCATAAAATATGACAATTTAAGATTCTCTGACGAATAGTAACAATTTGAATTTTTTTTTATATTTTATTATTAACAAATTATTCTGTTTAAAAAATTTTATTTTAACAAAAATCTGAATAGTCTATTATATTTTCGATCACCAGAAATCAGTGACTATTAGCAAAATTTAAATATTTTTGAGGTAGGATATAGAAGAATTATTTTAATTTAATAAAAACAATTTATAAAATAATATTTAAATGAAATCTAGCAGATTTCTAAGAGTGTTTGCAATTCATGATAAGCCTGAAGTGGCATAGCTATTTAGTGATTATGAGAATTGTATTAAAAAAGCTAATAATGACATAACATCTGAGAATTCTTTAATTCTTCTTTTATTTTATAATAAAAGCAGTCTTTTATTATAAAATAAATGTTCTTTACTTTAAGGCAAAATATATACCTGTTATATAAAATTTTACAATTAAATCATTTTTTTTTGTTTCGTTTTATTCAGTTAATGAACAATATAGTAATGTTTCATTGAGAAAAATTATCGAATATTGCTATAAAATTGAATTTTCTGGAATCTAACACTAATTGTATAAGCATTCACTATAAATATTGATATTTCAAATTTTCAAAATTAAATTTTTATTTTATAGTTAGCTGAAAAACTCATATAATCATCATAAAAACATCACTTTTGCAAGATAATCAGAAAAATGATAAATCTAACATATTGATGCCTAGCTTATTGTCATATGACATACAGAATTAGGTAAATTACAAGAACCATCCAATCCCATATATCAATTAATCTGAAACTGTAAAGATCAAGTTTCCTTTGCAATTTATGCAATGTTCTATCAGTACTTATGGTACTGATGTCTATCCTACAGTGTTCATGCACTTCTCTAGTTGTAAACATTCATACTTACAAATGTGAAATTTCACGAAATTTAAAAAACTGTTCAATAATTTTAAGCAATATATGATAGCAGAATGCTCTAGCAATTAATACAATGTAAAGTTACATAATTAACATATTATGGCAATATTTCAAGATGGTAGCACTATTACACCAAAAATACTCATTTTATATTCAGAACTTTTCATTCAAATATGTGAAATAACAAACTTTTAACTAGTCCTAATATGAAATATATTACAAAACACTGTATATAAAGTTATTTCATACTTTTGGTGCCAAAATAACAGAACTATCTGAGTTATGAACAACCCGATTTACAAACAAAATTTAGGTACAAATTATGTGCATAACTAGAGGAGCATCTATAATGCCAGTTTTGCCCTCTAGTATCAAAAATTTAATTTTTTATAATTTTTTTCCTAATGAATAATAAATTTAATATATTATAAAATGCATGAAATCTTCATAAAATTTAATCAATCTGCATTTAATGAATATGAATTTATCATATAGGCTTTAGTACATTCAGAATAAAAAACAGTGACCTACAATTATAATAAAATTTTTAATTATTATAGAATTCTTTGCATTTTGATATCATCATATCAAACCAATGCTGCTCATTATTTTTTTTAATAATCACAAATTTCTGAAATATAATAAAAGACTCATTTCTATTTCATTATATAATATATATTGTGTTAAATTTTAACAAAAAACAAAAAAAATATTAAAAAAATTCTTCTTCAACCACAAAGTAATCAGAACTGAAGAAGAAATCTTAAGCACTAAGCAGAAATAAAACCATTATTTCACAAAACGTTTTCGAACATTCCTAACTGGTCTACATCAGCTAATGTTCTGATGTAGACCAGTTGGGAATGGTCAAAAACATTCATTTGTGAAATAAAGGTTTTATTTCTGCTTAGTGCTTAATATTTCTTCTTTACTCTGATTAGTTGCACAATGTCTACAGCTTTGGTAATCAAACTGATTCTTTTTAAAAATTAAAGACATTGAAAAATGTCAATTGATGATGGTGACCTAAAATTCCATTCTACTTCACCCTACTGGTCATCAATATGTTAAAAGATATATTTTAATTAAACTAGTCAATGTACCTGGCATTGCCTGGGAATTACTGGCACAACATTTGCAGGGAAATATTAGCTTCTAGTTTACAAAATTTTTGATAGCTACAAATGATATTCTACTTGTAAGCAAAACTGGGAAAATTTAAAATCTTTGTGTGTGATGATGTCATAGTGAGATAATATGTTGGAACTTTTCTGATGTTATATACTGTGATGTTTCGTGATGTCATCTGTTAGCATATCATATGTCGAAACTTTTGTGACATCAATCATTGTTATGTCCAATGACGTCAACACTGGTGACATTCTAAGTGTCATCTAGTGTTATGCCATACATCAGAACTATTGTGAGATCATTGCTATTCCATAATGATGTCATACATACTGATAATGTTCTGAGGTATCACCCATCATTATATCATATGATGGAATTTTTTTGATGCCACCAACTATTATGTCACAATCACATCATGTTTGTGAGATCATCCTAATTTTCTTCCTTAACTTAACTTCATCCTAATTTTATGCCTTGTACAATCAATAATAATCAGAACAGTCTGAAGAAATTTAAACATATATTTTAAATTATGATCCCAAAATCCCTCAAATACAAAGTTTGGTTCTGATAAGCCAAACAGCTGGAAGCTTATGCAGAACAGACAGAAAGAACAATCTCAATATGTCCTATCACCTGGGGTGATTTTGATCTAGGGAACTCTGTTACCCACAGGGACATGGGAAATTATGTAAATTAGTATGCAAATTTTATTAGTGTGTCATCAGAAAACTTTTTTAAAAATTAAAATTCTCAAACTAATTCATTCTGATGATGAGTGTAAATGATTTTTTTTTCATTTAATCCAATGAGATCTGCAAGATATTTCAAATAAATCTAATTAATATGCAAAACATTCATATTGTGAAATCTTGCTAATTTTTCATCAAAATCTTTTGAAATTTTTACAGTTTATTACATATTTCATTCTCATTCTATCACTGAAAAATTTTTTCGAATTTTATTTCTTTCACAACTTTTCATTCATTATATGAAGAAAAAAAAAAAAAAAAAAAAAATAGATTAATTGATAAAATTTTTGCATTCATGAAGAAATACATTCTTTCAAATCAAAAAACATGCACAAATGATTTCAGTTTATTAAAGCAAAAGTGTGATAAAATTTTTGCATTCATGAAGAAATATATTCTTTCAAATCAAAAAACATGCACAAATGATTTCAGTTTATTAAAGCAAAAGTGTGTAAAAGGGAAATCTGTATTAACTTTTTCCTTCATTTATCAGATTAATTCTAAAATGGCACTAATGCAAAAATGTTTGATAAATTATAATTAAAATAAACAGCATTTATAATGAGAAAAACTTTAAAACTTTTCCTCTTCTGATCAGCACTGTTTATCCTAATTTCACATCAGGAAGTAAAATATGAATAAATTACAGCAAATTCACTAAATATCTCAGTATTGCAGAAGCTATTTTATTTAATATTTCAATCCTCCTTTGGAGTCATTATCAGGTTGAAGGAGGTTGAAAGTTATTTTATTCAACTAACTTCTGCAGTCAGTTACTTAATGAATTTGCTGTTTTACTGTTGTGCAGAAGCAAAAAGATGCAGAAATACATGATTAATTACAATTTTGTAAAAAGAGAATACATCATTTTCTAAATGTTTTCCTCTTCACAGAATTCTTGTATTTTATTGTCTAAATTTTTTATTAACTAAATGCTAAAATATTCATATCTATCTTAATTTTCAATTAATATATATTTAAATGTTTGATTCTAGTTTAAAGTTTTTAACAGCATAAAAAAAAAGGCAATTTATAATTTCAAAATGTATTTGATTCACATAAAATATATACATAAATATCAATCTCAAATTTTAAATTAAGAATGATTGATGCATTTATATTAAATTTGTGGATTTGTAAAATTCTCATATCTAGAAAAATCATCATATACAAAAACCAACATTTTTCTTTCAGTATGAAATAGAAAGGCATAAGTATTACAAAAGTAATATTTGTATACATTATATATAAATATTTGATAATAGTAATTTGTATACTATAGTTATAGTATAATCAAATTTTTAAAGATATCTTATAAACTATCAATAAAAAATTAATATTTATTACAAAGCTTTTGATGATAAATTTTAAATTATAAAATAGTGGCACTTACTCCTTTTGCTGGCTGATCAAAGGCATTTTTTTTGTTTTTAACAAATACAAAATATGATATAAGCACCAAGATTCTAGTTTCCTTATATTCTGTTTTTATAGATATTACAATTTTCTGTGAGGACAATTCCAGTTTAATAGATAGAGACTTTGATTTATGCTTCTTTCAATATATAATATTGATGCATGAATTATTATAACAAGTCAAAAATAATTTTTATAACATTTAAAATATATTTTTTAAAATTAAAAATTATATATTTTTATGCAATAAACTTGCATATTTAATAATTTATTTACAATTTTCATTCTGTGTCATATTAAATATTTGTTTGATATTTACATACAATAAATACATATATATCACAACCATTTCAGAAAATTTTATACTGGAAGACTCCATAAATTTAATTTTAAATAAAAATTTCTTTAATATATTAAACTCAAGACTGGAATATCACTTTTGGAATCTGTTTATCACAAAGAATTTTAATAATTGAGGCATTTCTTTAAATTATGTTTTGGATATTATTTTATTTTTAACTTTTTATGAGCTTTTCTTTGTTTTTCTTCTTCCTCTTTTCTAATATCTTCTAAATCTTCTAAAAGTCCTATTCTTGCACTGAAAAATAAAAAATTTAATAATTTCAAAATAAATGTGTGTTATAAATACAATATGCAAATTATAGAATCTTTTAATTTTTTTTTTGAAAGCATTATAAAATTTAAACATCATGCTACAGGTACTCCTCATTTTAAAGAATTTTTAAAAAGTTATAAATTATAATAATTTAAAACAAAATTTATATAATTGCACATAGAAATAACTATACATTATTTCAGTTTATGAGCATGAAGCATTTCTAAAAAAAATGCTAAAATCAAATTCTCATAAATGAAGACCAAATTACATTAATTTAAAAATGGAAAGAGATAATGCATTTCCTGAGCCAATAACAGTCATCACTTTTCAATGAAATGCTGAAATTCCAATTATTATATAAATGATGACAAAATTATTTTAATAATTAGTGTTAGTTAATTGTCATAATTTAAAAAAAAAATCAGTTTCTTAAAAAATGTCTTAAATAAATAAGTTAGTATCTGTCGATACAAACTATATGTAAAGCTGTCATTTACAGTCTAAAGCAGGAATCAGCACTCTTTTCAGGCTTACCAGCCACATTCAACTTTTATTTTTAATAATCGGGCTGCAAACATTTAATTAAGAGAAAATAATAAGTGAAAAAATATTTATCATTAATTTTTATTATATCAGTTTTAAAAAATACAGAAATATTTAAAATATGAGATATAAAACAAACATGAAAATAAAACAATGAAAAATTATCACATAAAAAGAAAATAATGTAGTTTATGCATCACAGTATGTTTGTCTCCTTGCTTAATGTGATTTTTGTGACTGTTTTTCCTTAACCAAATTATCTGTGTCCACTTTATAACCTGAGATGTGAGGTTGCCTTTGTTATCCCCACTCATGACGACTTGCGCCAAGTTGCAGGGTGATATCACAAAGTATAAAATTATTTTTAATTTTTTATTTGTTTTATAAAATGCATTATTCAAATAATTCAACATATGGGCCACATGCTATGTAAGTATGGTCAACCTTTTATGGGCCCACCAAAAATGAACATGTGAGCCACTGGTTGCTGACCCCTGATTTAGAGACTTGGAGTTATGGGACCAAGAATTAGATCCATATTTTAAAGATATCTGACCCAATATGTTGATTCTCATCTTTAAAGACCTGTTGGCCACCCCAATCAAGATATGAGCACTGACAATAGCCCTTACAAGGACCTACCATTTAGTAACTATGGTTTGAAAATGGTTTAAAAACAAAGAAAAAAATGTCCTTAATAAAAAGTTGAGAATTGCTGTGTTTATCAATACTGTAAATTATTTTTTGCAAAGAAATAATTTTAATAATTCACTATAGTCAACACTAATTATTTTCAGTTTCACTGTTTCTTAAGATTTCTGATTATTATTATTATTCTGATTATTTCTTAAAATTTCTAACTGAAATTATTATTAATATCAGGCAAGCAGATAGTCTAAGTACAGCCTGGAAATATGCTGTACATAATAATATTTAATAGATATTATTACTCCTTCCCCATTTTTATAAAATAATATAACTACTTGGTTTATTCACATTTATATATCCTTCGAATTTACTGTTAAATTTTAAAGAATTGTTCCTTTGTACTATTCTATATATTTAAATGTGCAACTGAGGATGGTATTTATAATACCGAAAGCGTTTTTGTATTTTAAATTAAACTGAGTTATTTTCACTGCTTTGGTGTACTTGTGTTTGGAACTTTATTGTAGAAAGTAAAGCAGTTTAGTAAGTTTGTCTTTATTCTATA
>AYEL01077099.1:0-22836 GCA_000484575.1 Olivierus martensii
TAAACAAACATTGTCAAAACTATACACCAACAGATTAAATAACATTCTCAAAACACATCTGAATGAAAAAACACAGTGAAAGCCATCAACACATTTGCCATACCTATACTGACTTACTCCTTTGGAGTGATACAGTGGACATGGACAGAACTTGAATCACTCCAAAGAAAAACAGGAACAACACAAAATACCAGTACCATCACCTGAAATCTGCCATAGAAAGAACTACTCTCCCACACAAGGAAGGTGGATGAGGTCTTATTGATATCCCACATTTACTCAACAGACATATCTATAATCTGAGAGAATTCTTCCATAAAAAACAATATACATCACAACTACACAAAGCTATAGTCTTGGCTGATAGAAACATAACATCATTAAATCTACAGAACAACACTCCAAACCAAATAGACAACACTACACACATACAAGAGAAGAAAACATCCTGGTGAAGAAAGGAACTCCATGGCAGACACCCACATGACCTTCAGAAACATTTTATAGATGCCAAAGTATCAAACAGCTGGTTAGTCAGGGGGATCTATTTACAGAAGGGTTTATAATAGCTATACAAGACCAGGTAATAAACACGAAAAACTACAGAAAATACATACTGAAAAACAGCACATTACCAAACGACACGTGTAGGAAATGTCACATAGCATCCGAAACGATTCAACACATTAAGTTGGGTTGCAAGATGCTTGCACAGACACAACCAAGTAGCAAACATAATACTCAAACAAACTTCCTTTATTATCTTTGAAAGTTTATAGTGTGGATTTACTAATTTATTGTTATACTAATAATATATAACAAACTACCAACTGAACCTTTCCCAGATAAATTTCACTGCATCTTTCATTTAATAATAATAATGGCAATTTAAAATATTCTGTTCTAAACTAATTTTATAAATTTTAAAATGTATTATTATTAAAGTACATGTATCTTATATCTTTTTATAATTCCTAAATTTATGAGAAACCATAGACCTACTATTAAAGCTGACTTATTATTGATATAGACTCACTATTAAAGCTGTTTGATTGCAAGATAAAAACTTTTCACATACTCATATATCCAATGAATTTCATATTTTATCAAAAACTCAAAAAATTACTATATTTATTAAGGAACATCATAATTTTTTATATTTTCTCCAAAATACATAATATAACATAAACTGATTAGATCTTCACAATATTTTTGAATTATATGTTACGGAGTTCATACCTAATCATAATAAATATTCAAATGGTGAAACAGTTATGTTCTCATATAATTTGTTTTCTATTAAATTTGTTTATTCTATTTTCTAGAATACTAAAATATATTTGTCATAGTCGTTTAATAATAAAATGCTTAAGTAGTTACAATAATAATTATTTTCTACTTTCGTAAAAAAATAATATTATATCTGCTTTCTGTCAATATTCTGCAACTTTCAATTTTCAATCTAACAAAATTATTTTGTACACTATCTTACTTTCCTTAATGAGTTCTGTTCTAATTCCATATATTTCTGCTGCTTTACCTATCTTAAAATATAAGCAAATTACCTTCCCTTACGTGTTATATTTTCATTTTGATTGTTTTAACCCATCATTTTTGTTTTGCTTAGTTTGTTTTATCTCTCGAACATTCAGGAAAAACCCATTTATTTTCTTCTTATATATAAAATTTCCCCTTGATATATCAGTTTACCTGCTTTGTCTTTTATTTTTCTCATCTTTCTTTTCTTCGATTTTATAATTGTTTTCGAAAATACTTCATAATTTTCCTTCTAAAGAAGTCTCCCACGCGTCCATTATATTTTCTTTAGTTTTTTAACTACATTTCCTTTTTGCTAATTTGTCACGAAAACTTGTATTATTTTTGTTTATCATGTAAGATTTATGCTTATCTCTTTTTCTTTTTTCATATTTACATATTATTTATTCTAAATCTATCATTTTTAAGCCATTTCTCGCAAAAGCATCTGTATGTATGGATACTTTTGCATCCATCCAGTCTATAGGTATTAAATCTATCCTAAAGATATCTCGACAATCTAATACCGCAGAGATTCAAATTTTAAAGTATCATTCTTTATAATCCACGGTTTCTCAATTATTAATTTTGAGGATTAAATATGGTTCCATCATAAGATGGCTATAAATCGAAATAAGAATACAATAATAGTATTTTGTAAATTTTCACATTTTTCTAATTAGAGAAAGTTATTATAAGGCGTAGTATTCATATTTTAAATGGATGTTGTTTAGATCCATAATGGAATCTGGTGGTAGAAGATGTGAGATGGAAATCAATGATCAGGAATCCTGGATAAATCGGAGGAGATACTATATTCATTTTCGGTTAATTCAGAGGAAAGTTTTACGTTAATATCTGTAAAACAATTTATCACAACTGATCGATATAATTATTTTAAAATATAGAGTCAAGTCCCCTAATGTGGAATACGTTCCCAATGTGGAATATCAAAATATTTCCTTTGTAGAGTGTTGTTATCTGGTTATTGTTATGCTCGATCAGGGCCCGGAGTCCCTTGTTGTGCATAGAAGGTGTCTGTTGAGAAGAAGTTTGCCAGCGAGGAGGGAATTCGTGTTAGGACCCTAATGTGGAATACGTTCCCAATGTGGAATATCAAAATATTTCCTTTGTAGAGTGTTGTTATCTGGTTTATTGTTATGCTCGATCAGGGCCCGGAGTCCCTTGTTGTGCAGAGAAGGTGTCTGTTGAGAAGAAGTTTGCCAGCGAGGAGGGAATTCGTGTTTGTGATTGCGCCTGGCTAGTAGAGAGTACTGGATCTTGTCTCGGCTTTGCTTGAAGCTAAAAGATGTTTTAATAGGATCATGTATAAGGACCATGTAATGCACAGGATCATGCATATACATTGAAACAATTAATACATAGAAGCAATACAGGCGGGGGCTTGGCGAAGCCGGGACAAGCATCCAGTACCCTCTACTGGCCAGGTGGCAAGCCAAGGAATAGAAAGAAAGGAGAAAGGACCTTTTTGTTACTGGCCAAGTCCGAAGGTGAATGACCTAAACATGAAGATATTGATGGATTGGTCTCAAAACTGGGTGTTTCTTTTGGACACGTGTCCTCATTATATATACCAATTTTGGAGTCTATACTATGGATAGACTCCAAAATTGGTATTGAGAAATCGAAAATCTTAAATTTATTCATGAGCCATGCAGACAGAGCTACAGGGGCTATGGGATTCCAATGTTAGAATAAACTTTATCTAATAACTCGATTAATATTATATTAATATCTACCAAATATATATATATATACAGTGAAAACTGAGTTCACGACCACCTGATGTAACGACCACGATTTTATGGAACCAAATTTTTTCCCATAGAAGTAATACTATTTGACCCTCCATAAGATGACCACCTCCATAACGCAACCATGGCCATCATTTTAGTAGACAAACAGCTTGACCAAACATAAAGTAAAACCATCTATGATGACCATAATTTTTTAACATCATTACTAATTGACTATCTTTATTGCTTACATCAGAGTACCGTTTTCTGTTAAACTTATATTTCATTTAAGCCAAACCACTACAATTGAAAAAAAGTTGCACCATGAGAATTTTTCCCATCATTCATACCAAAAGAATGACGTAGAGTGCTGAAATGATGAAATCATAGCATCATTTTTATTTTAATGCGATATTTTTTTAATATGCACATTCCTTAGATTTGTATTTTGATATGATAATTAAAATTTCTATTAAAAATGTTAAAAATCATAACTTGAAAACCTATGGCCAATTGATATAGGAAAAACAAGGAAGGTGAAAACAATCAGCCTCCGGATCTGGATGTTTCTATTCTACGAAAGCGTATTAATCAAATGTAATCTCGGGTGATGACCACAGGATAAACAGAAAGTAAATGCCTTTAATTTAGAACAATGAATAAAAATGATTGAAGACAGTAAGAAAAGTCTTTCTGAATGAACATTAGCAGAAAAATTTAACGTGGGGAAAACACATATCCACAAAATATTGTCTCAGAATGAAAGTCTGACCAACTGGAGGAACAACAGAACCTTAAGCAAATGACACCCTGCGAGAAACATGTTGAAGAATTAAACAATAGAAATTAATGAAAAATTGTTGTCTCAATTAAACGACATCGAACAGTGCTTTGCTGTAGAAATTATAAAAAAATAAAAGTGGAATGCAGCAAAGCACTATTGATAGTTTTCCCATACTAATTAAATATGTTGTATTTGAATAAATGATAAACTGTGTTATAAATTATAACAAATGCATACGTTATTAATTTTATTAAAGTGTAATAATTTTGTTTCATTTAAGCATGCTGTGTTATAATTAATCTGTATAAGCCGACCACTTGTACAAATGACCAGTTTTGAGTGGAACCGGAGGTAGTCGTTTTATACAGGTTCTACTGTATAAACTAGACTTTATAAGGTATCCTATGAATCTTCCAGATTTGAATTCCTAGCTACCGCTGCAGTGTAATTTCCATTATCGTCCGTGGACAACTTGGAGAGAGTTAAGGCTTGTTTACAGTCTGACGTGGCAGAGATGATCGTCGAGGTTAGAAACAGTTCGTCTGTTTATACTCTGACATCATCCATAACGCAGCATAACCGACACGAAGTTGACAATCTAGAACTCGTTCTAGGTTTCAATGTTATGGTTACATGCTTGATCTGATACAAAATGGCGGAGTGTTCAAATTAAGAAGATCCTTGGATCAAATAGCCATATTGAATTTTTTATTGAGGCATTTAAAGATTACTCTTATTTATTTAATACTAACTATAAACAAACAAATTAGAACACAGTGTGACAGACATTCTTGACCAAACCATTTTCAACCTGTGACCCGCTAAGCTTTTACATGCGGTCCAGAATGCACAGTCATGAATTTAAAAAACGAAAGTGCGGAATTCTTCTCCCATGTGCAAAAAATAAATAAAAATTCTGATATTAAATTTTTTTTAAATTTCTAGATTTAAAAAAAAAATTAATATCTGAATTATTAGCATTTCATTAGAAAAATTAGAATTTTCCCAATTTGCTAGGTCCTTCCTGATGCACTCATAAAATTTTACAGGTTGTAGGTCAGTTTGAAAAATACTGACCTATTGGCATTCACAAATTGAGAAGTCGAGTTTTTTGTTGGCGATTTTTCAGACGTCCAACATTTTTTCACGTGACACCAACCTGTTGCCGACTGCTGATATAGTATGTTGAGGCCCGTTACGAGTAACGTATTTATCGAGTGCGCCATCTGCCCACCTGGTAATCTGTTATCTATCTATCATTTTTAAGCTGAATTATCAAAAGTTCGATTTTTCAAGTGTTAAAAAATACTATTAGAAGGCCATATTCAACGAAAAGCTTGGACACGTATTCACTCATTTTTGATGTATTTTCACCATACACAAGCGGATCAAAATTGGTGGGGGGTCAGCTGTGTCCTCCCCTTGTCAGTTAGACAAAATAAAAAAAGAACATAGATTTCTTTATAAAAGTTCTTTTTCCAAATTTTATATTTCAATATGAATATTGTTTATTAATATTACAGATATGAAATGTTAATTAATATTAGAAGCAATTTTATATTTTTCACAAGCGCTTTTAAGCATGTTTATTGTGCTTAAAATTATTTCGAGAGATGTAATAACAAAATTTTTAAATAAAATTACAGTTGTTAGCAGTTCCTAGGCAGGCTCTGAGCATCACCATATTTGTTATATGAAAAAATTAATCAACTAATAATACAGAATGATCTTTATTTTAAAATTTAATACTTTTTAACATTTGCTCTTGTACTATGCGGGTTTGAATAATGCGGTTGTGATTAGTGCGCAAAAAATTTGAGCTCATCCGTTGATATATGCGATGCCAAATTCGATTAGTGCGCTTTAAGAAGTGCGATTTTTTTGCAAACCCTCTGAAGCGTTGGCAATTGAATCTCGGGGATTGTAATCTACATGATTAGAGCACTACAATAAATTTATTTATTTATTTTTAATTCTGTTAATATTACGACTTACGTCATTTAATTGTTATATTTTAAATTCATTCGTAATTTTATTTAACGTGAATGGCAACTAATAATAGTCATTACAATATTATGTAGCCAGCCTTGCCTTCAGTTCCTCTTCAGTATTCGACATCTACGGATGTGCAATTATTTTTTACAAAATTTATGCAATTTTGTAAAAAATAATATTTTGTTTAACGTGAATGGCAACTAATAATAATCATTACAATATTATGTAGCCAGCCTTGCCTTCAGTTCCTCTTCAGTACTCGACATCTACGGATATGCAATTATTTTTTACAAAATTTATGCAATTTTGTAAAAAATAATATTTTTTGTGAAAAATAAATTTTAATTCTTACTATAAATTTTTAAATGCCTATACATATTGCTCAATGATTTAAAGTAAATGTAATGCAATATAGATACGCTTTGAGAGAGGAAAAAAAATACATGTTTATAATTTTGATATTTTCCAGTATATTTATTCCCATTGGTTTTTTAGTTTGATTAGTGCGGTTTTGATATATGCAAGATCGGAAGAGCAATTGGTTTTTTAGTTTGATTAGTGCGGTTTTGATACATGCGGTATATTGCGAGGATTTATTAACAGCACTAATCAAGAGATTCCTGTATATTTATTATAAATATCGAATTCTTACTAATTAAAATAATTAATTAAGCAGTTTTTTTCAATTTTATCATTTTATTTTAATTTAGTATTTGGAAAAATTAATTCAAAATTATGTGGATCTGACTCTAATCTCATTAAGATCTATGATAAAGAAGGAATAATTACAAGTCCTGGATATGACGGGAAAAGTTTTTATCCAAAGAATGTAAATTGCTCATGGACACTGATTGCACCTGAAGATAAAGTAAGTTTTTCTTCTATTATTAATTTTACAGAATAATTATTATGCAATATTTCGTTATTCTATTTTCCGATTGAATGAAGTTATATTTCGTTTTCAACTTTTATGATTTAGTGATATTTAAATATCTAATGTAACTTTACTTTTATAAACAAAAAACATAAATATAATTTACATTTATTATAGATAATTATTTATAATGCTGTTATTTCTGCTTGTGAATACTGTATACGTTTTCTCACAAATAAAATTCGATGAAACCATTGATGAAATTCGAATAGTTTCTTCAACGGTAGTCTGATTTCTTCAATTCAGACTACCTTTAATTGTTCAGGTTAAGTTAGTTTGGTTAAGCCGCCATATCGCACGAGGGATATTCTGTATCTGGTGGCCGCCACTTATAGAGCCCATCAGGCGCTTCATTTTTGCTAGCAAAAATGAAGAGCCTGAAGTGGGAGTCACGTGATATAATACTCGATATTGAGGTACTAAACTCTTTTTATTAATTATTAGAATCTGGTCATCACACTTATTAACATAAATGGGATACGTCTGGCCACCAAAACTGAATATATTGTCGAATTTACGTTCGCGTCTACCATGTTATTGGGGGGAAAATCAATGTTATGGACGGCTTCGTTTTTCTAACATTGAGGAGTCCATCCAGTATGTACAACACTCAAATATAACGAATATAAACGCCATCTACCGACAAAATTATTATAAAATTTGTTTTATATTATACTAGTTAAAATATCCGGCGTTGCCGAGTTTTTGTCTATAAATAACATAGTAGAAATAATTATTGAAAAATAATCATCAAAATACAATCTATCATATATATATTTATACAATAAACAATGCTCCAAATTCAAAATCATTTTTTTCTTGTTATTGTTTGCTTATATTATCTTTAAAAATTAAATGATTAAATTTTCAAAATTTGTACCTATATGAAAACACTTGTATTAAATAAATAGAAATACCTTCTATTATACAACAAACAATCAAACACGTGTCAAACACCTCTCTTTGCAACAAAAAATGAAGCATGTGCTTCGCCCTTTGCTGCATAGTACAGTGATCTCAACCACTGTACTATGCAGCAAAGCGGGCCCGCGGGCTGCCCTCCGCTGCATCTGACCCGGAAAGTAATTTTGTACGACTCGCGAAGATATTTTAGATATTTGTTTAAATAAATATTACAGTCAGAAAATTATTACAATTTAACGTTAATAAAATAACAATGTAAAGTTTTAAAGCATATTGTATTCAACCTACACTGTGCTGTTAATAACTATTGCATCAGTAAAATATTTTCCTTTCATTGCAATTATGTTTAAAAATATTCCACCCTTCGTTTCCTTTCCAACTGTGCAATCGGCCCGCTCGCAATTTCAGTTTGAGACTACTGGCATAGTACAAAAGACCATGCACATCTGCACAAAACCATCTCTTTTTTAATACGTGCTTGGCTCTTTGTTTAATTTACCCAAGAATTCAATTATTTTGCCCATGTTAAAAATGGGTGTGGTTCATTCAGAAAATGCTGGACACCGATTTTTTATGCGAATGTATGGACAATATTTTAATTTTTACATATAATTTATATTTTTATAATGCTCGGTTGAAATACATAATTATGTCATGACCATGATGTGGCGTAAGAACGGATTTAGCAATAAAATGGAAATTTCCTATATGCTATGTATATTATTTCTTTGTGTTTTATTTTAAGCATTATTTATTTATCAGCTAGGGAGAATCTACAAAATGCGTCACGCTTTAGAGGTAGAGTATAGACTTGAGAACATAAAATGACATAGTGGGAAGAATTCTACAAATTATGACGTCACTCTTAAAAAGGTTATTGCTTACATCTTTATGATTAAACAATGTTTTAGTTATAAAATAAAATATAAAATATTTATGTAATTGTTAGAGAAATAAAGACTCATGTAATATTTTGGAAATATGTTTATCATAAAACAGGTTTGGCCAAACCAAATTGTTTCTCTGATCAGCTTGGAGAACAATGTTATAATAATCACGCATAGTGCAACGAAAAATTTCGAAGGGAGAGAGACTCAAAATGTGTCTGAAATAATGCAGCGTGGTTTAATTTCATATAAAATTGCAACAAAAAAAAATTTGTATATATTACTGCTTTTTGTGTGATTTTAAATATTACTTTATTATTACATAATATTGGATAAACATATAGTAGTTTACGTCATGATGAATAGTTTATATATTTTATCACAAAAAGAAATTATATAACAAATTTCGTTTGAGATACTGTATGTAATATGTCACGATTGTAATTATGGATATAGAACAGGCTTAACTTAGCTGCAAATTCAACATAAAATTTCCTTTAAAATAAAACATCCAATGAAAAGGTATGATATAAAGTTACTGATTGAACACAAATTGATATTGAACAGTATTCTGTATCATAATCAGTAATAATTGTTTTAGCTAAATAATTCTGTAAAAATCCAATAATAGTAATAAGGTAAGTTGCTCCTTACTTTGACACTTAGCGCCATCTATTGATACTTATTGTCATAAAATAAATAAAAATTTGGCCCCCTAGGGCCCTAAAAAGGGCCAAATAAAAATAGGGCGACGTAGGGACATGCCCATACTGATACTGAACAAAATTCTCTATCATATTCGTAAATATCTTTTGTAGATTTTAAATAAAAAGTTACATACACACACATACATATACACACACATACATACACATATACATACATACACATATACATACATACACACATGCATAATCTGTATTTTATAAGTATATAGATATAGATTAAAAAATTATTTTATTTTCAGTTCTATTTAACATAGATGAGTGAAATTTTTCTAAACTGTTTGAAAACACATTTCTTCATCATATTAAAATAAAAAAAAAATTCATATAGCTGATTTTGATATAAATTTTTAAATATTCATAAATCCATTTTTATTTATAATTTTATTATTAATTTTATAATAAAAGCTGCTTATTAATTTTATAATAAACCTGGTATAGTAAGACTCCGTTTAACGTGAGGAATACGTTCCAAAAACCCAAGCGCTAAACGACTCAGCGTTAAAGGAGGTCACCTTAATACGTAAATAATGGGAATAAGTGAAACTGGGCAATAAATAAAAAAATACTATGTACTTTTCTTATTTTGTAACATGTATTATTACGATTGTATTACATTAATTATAGACATTTTTATTGCTAATATCGATTTGTCTGTTGTATTACATTAATTATAGACATTTTTATTGCTAATATCGATTTGTATAGTATTACATTAATTATAGACATTTTTTATTGCTAATATTGATTTGTATATTACATTAATTATAGACATTTTTTATTGCTAATATCGATTTGTATTACATATATTATTACTATTATATTACATTAATTATAGACATTTTTATTGCTAATATCGATTTGTATTCAATCATTCATGAAAATCAAAAATATTGAAGTATATAATTTGTTTGTGATGAGGAAGGTTCTTCCTCATTTGATAGTTTTTGTTTTTCGTTAAGAATCATCTAACGAAAAATGGTTTGCCTTTTCCCTGTTTCGTTCAGCAAGCAACTGTTGATAGTAAAGACATCGCATCCATGACATTTCATCTTGTCTTTGAAAAATCTATCAAAAATCTATTAAACGGAGCAGCGTTAAGCGGGGTCTTACTGTACTATTTTTAGATATATAAAACTATTAATGACATTAACCAATACTGTATATAATATACAGTATTGGTTATTAATGCCATTAAAATTTTATATTTCTTATGTTAGAATTAATTTTTTTTTGTTCGAATAAACAATAATTATTCCTATAAGTAAATATTTAGGTATATCAATAATTTAATTATATTCTAACAATAATTATTTTCAAAGTAATATACAAAATAAATTCTAAATACTTTTCATATTTAATGTACTGTAAATATTTTGCAAATCTTAAATACATATTGTAAATATGTTACAAATCATGTAAATTTAATATTTTAAAATAGATATATCTGTATAACGATATTTTATTTATTTATTTACTTAATCAGCGATTACAGGTAGATTTTGAAGATTTTTCTATAGAATATTCATTCCAATGTGCATTTGATGGTTTACTGATATTTGATGGAGAACCCATTCAATCGAATCTGTTAATTCGTGCTTGTGGTGCTGCTCTGCCCAAAAGAATTATTTCTTCTGGAAATATATTGCATTTTATATTTTACGCAGATGACATTAGAAGTTTCCATGGATTCAAATTCAGTTTCAAGCACATAAATAAACTAGGTATCAATTTTTTAAAATTATTATTAGTTTTGCTTCTTTTTGAAGTTGAAAAATATATTAATAAAAGATTAGTTTTTGAAAGATTAGTTTTATTGAAATATAATTATTAGAAATTATATTTTGTAAATTTTCAAACATTAGGGTCCTTGTGCTGATAATGGTCATTTTACTATAATTTATTGGTAATCACAAGAATATGAGGAATTGATTTCGGAAAACAAAATTTTAGAAGCGACAAAAAGTGTAAAAATAAATGCTATAAATAATAATGAGAAAATATACTGCAAATCTAGTTGTCACTTTACAAATCTGAAATCTAAAAAGACTTAAGATTTGTAAAGTAACACTTGACAAGAGAGGAAAAATTATAGGAAAGAATTCTGGTTGCAACAAAAATTTTTAATATTTTTTGAGGATAAAATATCTGAAATTGGCCCTGATTGTGAGCAGTCATTAATTTTGTTCATTAAAGTCGTATTATGTCAATTATTTTTCTCTTTTACTGATTTTGTCTAGATTGTTATTATTTATGTTGACTTTTATAAATAAGTATAAAATGATCATTTGCAAGGGACAAAAAGAATCTCAGTTATTAGGGAGAAATGATTACGGAAAATAAATGGATTATTACGGAAAGTACAGGGACACTATAAAATTCTAAAATTTAAAAATTTTAAATTTTGCAATTTTGTTTAATAGGCGAGAAAAATGCAAGCTCTAAAACAATTCATAATATATACAGTACATTATGGTGTATATATATATATATCTACTCGTATATTTAAAATTTATTAAAAGTATAAATTCTTAAAATCTCATTTATTATTTATCATTAAGAAACAAGATAAAAATGGTCTAATATTTTCTGACTTATAAAAACGAGATGATCACATATTGGCCTTTGGATCATTTATTTTCTCAAAAATAACAATTCTTCTCCAATAGAAGTGTTAATACAGTAGTTAGGAATAAATCTAATCTGTTAAATGCTATTTGAACATTAAATGATTTCATTAGCTTATTACGAATGAATTTATATATAAATCACATTTTCTCAATAAACGCATCGTTTATTTACTTTCATAAATTTATCATGCATCCTATTAGAAGTTATAATTTAATATAATGCATTGTTTATTATGCTTTTGATTCCCTTTCATAAATTTATTATGCATCCTATTAGAAGTTATAATTTAATATAATGCATTGTTTATTATGCTTTTGATTCCTTAACACAATGTGTCAAATTATAATGATTATGAATATTTTGTCCTATGGTGGAAAATATGATATTATAATTAATTTCCATTAAAATTGAAAGATGATGATAATGGGACATGTGACTGGTGTGCAGTATAATCGACGAGCATCCTGAATTAAAATTCACAGCTTATGAGCCTTGAAAACTAATGAAATAGACAATTGAGATATATGATACGAATAATTTAATTATCTTCTGCTAGAATGGCAAAAACAGATAATCTAATGTTTTCAGATGATTTTATATAAATTCTCGATAAAAATTAATAAAAGCTATTCAAATTAAATTTTTGAAAATTTTAAATCGTTTATTAGATAAATTTTATTCTAAATAATTCTAATATTATTTAGTAATTTTAAATACAAAATTTAATTTAAAAATAAACAATTTTATCATTGCCATCTTTAAATTTCCGATAGTTTATTTATATATATTATTATACTATGAATTAATTGTATACAATAGGTTATAGAATGATAGAAAATATATTATATAATTTGAAAGAATTAATAGAAATTATCTAATAGAAAAGTTATAAAGAATCAAATATAGTAAAGAGAAAATGGATATGGCAACATATAAATAGATGAAGTCGGATCATACAATGTATATGATTATTCAATTTTTATATTATGATTACATCCTTGTTAATTTTTACACTTATTAAAATTAGTATGTACAGCGCTAAATAAGATTAAGAATTTAAGAAACAAATCTAAGATAGAATATTTTTAATAAGTAGTAATTTTGTGATTTGCTGGATTTAAAATACGAAAATAATTCAGAGAAACTATATTATTGCATAATACTTAACTCTAAAATGTTGTTTTGTAATTTCAACAATTATTCATTTTAATACTCGATTTAAGAACGTAGATTAAAAAATAAAAAATGGGAGCGTTTCTTTCTTCTGATTCTAATAATAAGAAGGAAATACCAATTCCTGTTAAGCTGTACAACCGCAAGAAACATTCAAGAAGAGAAAAAGCTAACAGAATACCTAGAGTGACTCCCAATAAACCCTGCCGTTTGCGATTACTGAAGATGGAAAGGATCAAAGATTACTTATTAATGGAAGAAGAATTTCTAAGAAACAAGCAAGAAATTATAAATGATAATAATCTCGAAGAAGAGATGTTAATCGATGAATGTTTTAGAGATTATCCATTGATCATAGCTGAATTGAAAGAGTTATTCGAAAATGATTTTGCTATTGTATCCACACACGAAGGTGAAGAATTTGTTTCCATCTTGTCATTCGTGGATAAAAGTAAATTGAAACTTAACTGTCCAGTTTTACTAAATGCCGAAGATCGGGCAATTGTGGGAATTCTCTCAAATGATACTGATTATTTGGTTTCTTCCACGATAATGATTGAAACTCCTTCAGAAACGTACGATGATATAGGTGGCTTAGAAAAACAAATTCAAGAAATCAAGGAAGTTGTCGAACTACCGCTGACTCATCCAGAATATTTCGATGAAATGGGAATAATGCCACCGAAAGGTGTCCTTTTATATGGTCCTCCAGGAACTGGAAAAACTCTGCTAGCGAAAGCAGTAGCCAACAAAACATCTGCTACCTTCTTAAGATTAGTAGGTTCGGAATTAGTTCAAAAATACAGCGGACAAGGTCCAAAATTAGTTCGCGAATTGTTTGAAATTGCAGAAGAACATTCTCCTTCTATCGTGTTTATCGATGAAATCGATGCAGTCGGAATAAAAAGATACGAAACTTCTTGCAGTGGAGAACGGGAAGTACAAAGAACTATGCTAGAATTATTAAATCAACTAGATGGTTTTGATGCCAGAGGAAACATCAAAGTTATAATGGCAACAAACAGAATTGATAGTTTGGATCCCGCTCTAATAAGACCCGGTAGAATCGATAGAAAAATCGAATTTTATTTACCTGATTATAATACTGTATGCCAGATATTTCAAGTACATACAGCTAGAATGAATTTGGCCGAAGATTTAAATGTGGAAAATATTATATTTTCCAATGATAATCTATCGGGAGCTGATATAAAAACTCTTTGCACTCAAGCCGGACTATTAGCGATACGAAATAGACGAATGAAAGTGACTCAGGAGGACTTCATGAAAGCTAAAGAATGTATTATACAAAAGAAAAAAGGAAGCAATGCTTCAGAAGTTCTTTATTTATAAGCAATAACTACAAACATTATAGTATTTTATCAAAATTGATCCATTTTATAAAATGATCCTAAATTAATTAATAATTAAATCCTAAAATCAATAATATGAAAAAATGCAATAATTAAATATAAAAAATAAAATAAAAATTAAGTATTTACATAAGCAAATAATACAGATTTCTTGAGATTCAAATTTATTTCAGGTTTTTCAAAAACTACTACTGAAAATTATAAGGAATTTGTTAGGAAGATCCTGGGCCATTTGTTTCAATTAGTCTATGTTTTTATAGGTCAATGTTAGAAATTTCGCTAATTTTAAAACTTTATATTCAAACTATATTTATCTTATATTTTAAGATAGATAGAAAGAAAAGATTTTATTTTATTTTTCTATTAAGATAGAAAAAAATAAAATCGATTATATTTCGAAAGATTTTTCTGATTCGTGATTTCAAAAATGAAATTAATTTAAATAATAAAACTTTAATTTCATTGCATTCTTTATTCAAACCTTGTACACAATGCTTTTAACGTGATATAATTAAAAGAAAATACAATGCAATAACTATATTTTTAACACAACAATCTTATTCACAATCTTTATATTTTCCGATCCTGATAAAAACATCATAAATAATGATTGTGCTCCAGATATCCGTCTCGAAAAATCTCGAGATTTAAAAGAAAATCTCATTCCCGATTCTCGAGAAAAATTCTTATCAATCTCGTGAATTAAAAAAATTCTGCGAATATGTATCCTAAAAATTTCATAGTGATAAATTAATTATTTTGACCCTCTTTTCACCATGCGACGTCTTCGAGTCAATAAACTAAGCGATCATGTTTATCTGTGTCACTTCTACTAACTATATTTCAAAAAGAAAATTATTTGAAATTAATCACAGAAATAATACTTAAAACAGGCATATAAACCTAAAATAACACATAGATCATAAATTGTACAAAAAATCATTCATTTTATTTGCAAAAGATTTCTATTATTGTAGGCCTGCCATCTTATGTCATAGACAGATTTGTGATGACGTTTACATAACAAAGCTAAAACAAATACAGTGGATTCCGTGAGTACAATCTTCGAGATTCAGTTGCAAATGCTTCAGAAGGTTTGCAAAAAAGAAAAAATTGCACTTGTTGAAGTATACTAATCAAATTTGGCAAATTTATATTAAGGGATAGTCTCAAATTTTTTTGCACATTAATCAAAACTGCATTATTCAAACCCACACTTATCAAGGAATTCCTGTATATATATTATACCAGCAAGTGTGCTTAGCACTGTCCAAGAATTTCAGGTACATAATACAGTTTATGTGAGAATAATTATGCATCATGACTTTAGTACTTTTGATGATGATAACTGAATTTTAAATTAGTTTAAGTGAATTATGTTAGTGTGAATTATGCCATCAAATCACACTTTTTGCAGCAGCCATTTTTAGAGCCCACCACAGGCTGACTAATACTCAGGGTGGGATCAACTAGTAAGCTGAACAATGAATAATAAGTTGATAATGAACCATGAAAAGTATCATTTTACCATAAAGTTTATTTATTCATTATAGCATTTAGAATCCATTGGGTTTTTGTATCCAATGTTAATGCTGATTATCTTAACATTGAATTAACATATATATCATTTCACAATGACATCATCATGGCACTGCGATATCAATGTGACATTACATAACAGAAATGTTTTGTATCATCATACATTGTTATGTAATGATATGTCACATTAATGCAACTGTAATATCCCAAATTCGAATGTGACTCTGAATGATTTAAATAAAGATATTTTCATTGCCACCCAAAATGCCTCATTCCTGAGCAATCTTGATCATAGGTAATCTATGTTATCCATTAAGTTTCATGAAATCTCCATATACAAATTTGGTCCCAAGGGGTTAAACAGTGTGGAGCCTTTGTGGAACAGACAAAGAAAAATTGCATTTTATATATCTGTACCTCAGAGGCATATGACACTGACTAATTTAAAAAAATTGGGGATAGTGTCATATGCTTCCAAGGTACAGATATATAAACATATATTAAAAAATTGAGATCCTGAATTTAAAATATATAAAACTTTTTATTAATTAAATTTTTAGATGATTTTTAACAGAAAGTTAATAATAGGCTGGTAGCAAACAAGTCAACCAAATTGCCAACAACACGACATAAAAATGTATTCAACTGGTTGTTAGTTTGTTGCAACAGAATTTATACTCTGTCACTTGTCAATATGTTAGCAAACAAGTCAATGAAATAAATTTTGAAGCTTGTGATACACATGATGAGATCCAATTAGCATTGATCTCATTTCAAGTTTCAATATCATCCATTACTTTGATTTTTCTGTGCACACTTGATCTGAACTGCACGTCTGGCATCTCCAGCAAGTTGGATATTTCATGTGACACCTGAAATATCCAACTTGCTGGATATAGCTTTTATCATTGGACATGCCCCATAAGACAACATAGCACTATTTTGAAGAGATGTGATAGTGACACAACAGTGACCAAAGCTTGTCTATGGTTGTACCTAAGTGTGAATGCGCAGTGAAATCGACTAGTTTGTGGCCGGCTTTAGAATACTGGGACACAAAAGACAGGATACAGATGCTTCATTTCTCTTGCAAATCATATTAAATCAACTAAAAATTTACTTTAGAAAGCAGATACTTAATAGAGTAGTTTAATAGTATGGGGAGAATAAAATAAAAGCCACAGAAAAGAATTATGCAAATTGATTACTCTATGAAGATATGAATCTTTTCTACTCCATAGGATTATAATATATTTTTATTATTAATTTACTCACATTAACTTTCTTACATGGATTTTTTTATCAAGTACAGTAAAACCTATCCCATTAAAAACATCTCATATGTAAAAAAATAAGCCAAGTACAGTATTATCGAAACAGGATATTTGTGAAAATTTAGATCGGTTATTTTGGTTGTTGTTGTTATTATTATTTTCTTAAATCGTCAAACAAGTAGTTGCATCTAAATTTGTCGCAATTTAGATGCAACTACTTGTTTGACGATTTAAGAAAATAATAATAACAACAACAACCAAAATAACCGATCTAAATTTTCACAAATATCCTGTTTCGGTAATACTGTACTTGGCTTATTTTTTTACATATGAGATGTTTTTGATGGGATATCATTTATTTTTTAGATGAAAACATGTTTCTGAGCGAAAATTATAACAATAATATTTAATACATCATTATATACTCTATTTTTATTTTGATCGAATTGACGATTTTAACAGAAATTTACTAAAATAATAAACAAACATAAAATATATGAAATTAGGTCGAAATCGGTTGAATAATATGACCATAAAAGAGTTCGTGATGAAAAGACCCTTACTTTATTCTTCTTAGCCCTATTGGGCTATATTTTTCACCATGGCTTAATTAACATAATTAATATTTACATCTCAGATTTCTTCGAAATCGGTCAAACGATGTGACCTATAAAACCACATCTAGACAAGAAAATCATCGTCTTCTACACCTTTTAATTTTAGCCCAATTGGGCCAAAATTTTTAGATGATTTTAAGTGAACTACGCTATGCCTATATTCTGAATTTGGTCAAAAATCGGTTAAACAATGCGATATGTAAAGCCATTTATAGAAATCGGATCCCCCTTTCCCCCCTTTGTTTTCACCCGATTGTGCTCAAATTTTCAGAGGACCTCAAGGAAACTAAGAAACACCTGTATTCCAAATTTCATCAATATCGGTTAAACGATGCGACCTGTAGAGGTGTCTGCATAGGAGGAGAAGAAGGAGAAGGAGAAGAAGTTATAAAATTAGTATTGCATATGCGTTAAGATCATTCAAGTAGGCCTCTCTTTCATAATTTCGCGGAACACCTGTAACACGTTCACCGAACATCAGTGTTCCGGGGAACACTGGTTAAGAACCACTGCTCTAGATATTCAAATATAGTGACATCTAAAAAATAAGCAATCGTATAACCTAAAATGCTCATATACGTCTACATAAGATTAGGCACAAGGACCAAACACAGGACGTTTTAGCAGATAAACAAATTTTTCAATATTATTGAAATGTTATCTATTTTTTTCAATATAATTAAAATTTTAAATAAAAAAACAAATATAAAATAGCCCAATATTATTTATTTTCATTTTGCATGATTTTTTCTGCCTCATTTTGTTTTTATTCTTATTAAAAACAGATATTTTTTTTAATCAATCATTTTTTAGAATCTTGAGATTCTCGAGAATTTCCGAAAGAGAATCTTGAATCTTGAGAAATAAATTAGGGAATTCCCGAATCTCGAAAAAGCAAAAAGTTCGGAAAAACACAATCACTAATCATAAATTTACCAATTCCTATTAATACATGATATTAACTAGATTAAATTCAATTAAACTTTTCAGTTTATTGTATTTTCAGTTGCTTGCAAAGAAAATCAACTTACTTGCAGAAATAAAAAGTGTGTTAATTCCACCTCCATTTGTAATAAAGTAGATGAATGTGGAGACGGAACAGATGAAGAAAACTGCAGTGAGTATGTTATAAACGAAATATTAGGCTATTAAATATTGCCACTGTTTTATCTTTATTGAATTGTTTTTTTTTTATTCACTGAAAAGCTGTTATTTAAATTATTTTCTAATATATAATACAACAATTAGTATTTTATAGCATATTTAGTATAAAAATGAGCATTTAATTGAATATATCAAGCTTTTTTGATTCAAAAGTAATTGTGTATTTTTTATTGACTATCTTACAGAAAAAATTTCTTTGATATTTCAATTTGTAGCTTAATTATTGATATCCTAAGAACTCAAATGAAAGTCAAAGGTTACAACGTCGATATTGATATTTTTAATGTAAAAATAAGAAATTTAATTACAAAGAAAAAGAAATTATAATTTTTAAATAAATAATTACGAAAATAAAACTTATAAATACAGTAATAATGATATAATAACTTTTTTGTATATTTATACTAATAAATTAATTCCTCTCTAATCTTATTTCGTCCCAAATAAGCACATTACAATTTTTTGACTATTAATTTCCTCAATAAAATAAGAATCCGTAAATAAGTGCTGTCAAATTTTTTTCACGAATGTTTTCGAATTCAGAATATGATTATCCCTTCAGAAAATTAAATAGAAACAATGCTATTATTAGTCATAATTTAGGACATATTGAATTAAATTTCTATTATATTTGATTATATTTTCAAAACATTAATATTGTATGTTAGTAAAATAAGCAATTAATAAGAGGAGGAATTATTTTATACACAATATTGCATTTAAGAGAAAATTGAATTATTATCTTTAGATGAAGATAAGTAAGATCTAAAACAATTGACATACAAAATTCAATTATTTCAATTCATGAAAATTTTTTGATAAAAAATTTAGTTGTTTCCATTTAGTAAAAATTGTATAAATGTTTTATTTATTTGTTGCAAATTTTCTTTTTTAAATGCCGTTGATAATTTCATGAGGGATATTGAAAAAATCACTATTATATAAAAAATTATTTTCTGATTTTCGTGATTTATTTTCTGATATAGCATAGTATAGTGACTTTCATCACTCTATACTATGCTATATAGTATAGAGTGATGAAAGTCAATTAATTTAAATAATCCAAACTTGATTTTTCAAAATTTCTTGATTCTTAATCATTTATTTGTTTATTCTACACAAACAAAAAAAAATAAAATAAAATGAACACAAAATAAGCACTGATAATGTTCTTTAAATGCACTAACTTGTAAGTGAGCTCCTCTTTATACTGTAAAATAATGAAGTTGATTATGGTTTGTTGTGATGTACAGTGGGTGGCCAAATTATTATACTCACAACAAAAAATTTTTTATGTATTTTTTATTTTTTTTTGTATTTGTGAATTAGATTGTGTCAGAAAATTATTATCTAGTATTTTATAATAATTTGGCCACCCACTGTAATTCCCGACAAAATTTTTATAATTTATTTTCTAAAACGCATATAACATTCATATATATATATTTAAAACTGCTTTCGAAACCATTTTGATTGATCCTCTTTATACTGTAAAATAATGAAGTTGATTATGGTTTGTTGTGGTGTAATTCCCGACAAAATTTTTTTATTTTCTTTTCCAAAACGCATATAACATTCATATATATATATTTAAAACTGCTTTCGAAACCATTTTGATTTATGTTGTTAATTCAAATTTACATTGAAACATGTAAACGTAAAATTGTTCAATTTTGATTGATCAGCTGAAATTTTAATTTAGTTTTCATTGTTTAGTTTGTTTTAATAACTAATGGAGAAGAAGTTGAATTTTCAAAAATGCAAAATAATTATTTTCTCTTTCAGCTTATTTTTAATATTCTTATGTGCTTTTATGTATGATGTACAAAACTTAATCCTTAGAATTAGATTCATTTTTAAAAGTGCTTTAAACAAATATTTGACTGTTAATATATTTTCTTTGATCATTTATGAATTATAGAGAAATTATACTGTTTAATATGAATTTATTTTTCATCTACGTGATAACCAACACCCAACTGTTTTTGCAGAATTTTATTTTTCAAGCATCTACATCTAGCTACATCTATCATCAGCGTTTCTATATTTATTCTATATTCTACTATATTGGATAGTACTGTTGATAATCACACCAATTGCAGAGATGATGCAACTACTGGAGTTATTTTTGAGAGATCTATAATCATCAGCGTTTCTACATTTATTCTATATTCTACTATATTGGATAGTACTGTTAATAATCACACCAATTGCAGAGATGATGCAACTACTGGAGTTATTTTTGAGAGATCTATATAATTTCGAATAACATCTGAAGTCAGACTATCAGTTACTGAAAAATCGATAATCTATTGTATAAATTTTACATTGGTTTATTTATGTTTATTGCGATTTATCTTATCTTTCAAGTATATTCTTAAAAACCTCAAAATTAGAATTAATTTGTTTTTATTTGATTCTATTATTAATGTTAATTCATCGTAAAAATAATTATATCCTGAGAAATTTAATTATTATTTTTCCAGATTATATTTTACAGAAAAATATAAAATGCGGACGATCATACTTTAAACCCAATTTGGAAAACAACAGAATAGTAGGTGGTACAAAATCGTCACCAGGAAATTGGCCATGGCAAGTTTCTTTACGATTTCCTTCAAAGGAACCTTATGGACACGTCTGTGGAGGATCTTTACTTAATCAGAAATGGGTAATAACTGCAGCTCATTGTTTCCGGGAGTAAGTACGATTTAAAACGTACCAATTACTAGTACATTCATAAATTATAATAAATTAATAAATAATATATAAAAATGTACGACTTACTGTCCATATTAAGCTTGATATTTCTTATTAATCAAATATAATTTTTGAAATTCAGTTATAATTTTAAAAAAATTAATACTTGATTTAAATAATGTTATTATTTTAGAAAATTCTTTTTAGAAATGTTATAGATTTTTAATATTTTTATTTTCCCATAAGCGAATTTCTATATGAAAGTACTGTATAATAATTGTAAACGAATGCCAGTAGAATTTATGATTTTTTTTTTATGTTTTACATCTGGATGAAATGCACAAGTGTGTTGAGTAAATCTTCTGTATGTTTACATGAATGCGATTATTTGAATAAATGTTTTTGAGATGAGTTGAAATACTTTCCAGAAATATATCTAGACATGCTTGTGTGTGTGATCCATATCCCTTCGTATTTTAACCAAAATTTGGTATGACATTCTATTATGCGAGCTACTGTTATCAAGGTTATTTTCAATGAAATATATAAACGTGAAGTGAAAATTATGCTTATTAATAGAATTAATTTTATTTAAAATTAATTTTGAAGTTACACTGTTTGAATTTCGGTATAATTTTACAGCTCAATGAGACAAAATATATAAAATAAATAAAGTGAGTTCATTTATAAAAATTCATTTTTAAATAATTTTTGAATTTAACATTTAAAATAGAAACTGATCTGTATTATTTAGAAATATTTTAAGTAAGTTTATCATAAAATATATGACAATAAAATTTAAATTTTAAAGAAATTTAAAAAA
>AYEL01077101.1:0-19423 GCA_000484575.1 Olivierus martensii
ATATAAAAAACGAACCATTTCTATTACTACAACCAAAAGCTGCACCACCAGACATTTTCGAATTAAGAAATGATTTAGATAACAATATAGAGATAACTGTAAATTATTATCTGCCGCCACATGTAGCCAAATTCAGTTTAGCTCCAAGCTTAGCTCTTCGACAATGTCTCAAACATGGCGTCTGGAACCCACGTGACACGGAGCTAACCAATGAAAGGCTTCCATTGTCGGCAAAGTCTAGGGAAAAGTGTCCATACTTCTCTATAGGAGCATAGAGTGACTTTAGTAAATTCTCGTTACAGTACACTAGTCATTAGATCAGTGGTTCTCAATCTTTTTTCTGTTGAGGAACATATTTTAATATTTTAAAATTTGGCGGCACACCTAAATATTTTAAATAATAATTTAGATTTAACAACGAATTTTTATTAACAGATTATTATATTTATTCTTATTTATTACATTTAGATTACAGACATATTCGTACACGAGATCATTAAATGGCAGCCCTTATTAAGTTATAGCGCCGCCTGCGGATTTTGTCTTTTTAGAGAAACTATAATTTTAATTTAATTTTTAATCCTTAACTTTTAAATTATGAAGAGCGACAAAAATTTGGGCTGTCGCAGAAATTTGAGGGTTAGATTTTTCTAACGATACCCTATTTAGACCTATAGGAGTCGGTACTGTGATTCGACTGCAAAAGGGATATCCAGCCAACCACGTTTCACTATTAATATATTATGATTCATACAATTACATACATACAATTCATTCTTAATTTTTCGCGGCACACCTTCAAAGGTTTCGCAGCACACTAGTGTGCTATGGCACAATGGCTGAGAACCACTGCATTAGATTATCCATTCTTAAAGTTTATCCAACGTTGAGTTTATCCTAATATAGCTCACAATACAGATCAAAATCTTAATACTGTATCTAATTTATGAAATCGAGATATTAGTTTTTGGAAATTTCTAATTTATGAAACCTTGACATTAGTTTTTTGGAATACTGTTATTAACACCAACATTTTTCTCAATAAATTTTGATCATAATTAGGTGCAATATTTTAAATCAAACTTCTTATTACCATAATAAATACTCTATTCTAGCAAAAACTTATTAAATATATAGTTATTGTAAAAACAAAAATATGCTCCATATATTCTGATACTGTAAATTTTAATTCAATTATTAAGCAGATCTGAATTTCATGTCATATTCAGATTTATGTTTTATTTGTATTTCATATAACAATCCCTCAGTTACAAATTCAGTAATATTAATGATTTATTAATAATATTTATTAACTAGTGTAGCTATCAAATATAATAGGTAATCCCGAAAAGCATTAAGACATACAAAAAATTTTCAGAACATTAAAAACAATAGAAAAAGCAAAGACTGTTAAAAAAGAATAAAGAATGTGTATTATTTAGTTGATTTGACTAAAGTAGTCTTTTTCAAACTTATTCTCTGTAGATTCCTTCTTTATGGGAAAAGAAACTTCTGGATCTGTCAGTGTTGAAATATTTAATATCTCAGGGTATACAAACAGAATAAATCTATATATTAGATTAGAAAACTCACTTTACATATAATTTTTTCCAAAAAGTTATGAATATTACTTATTAATTTTTCATTTAAGGTTATTGTTGAAATGATATTTTTCTTTGTATTTTTATAGAAAGCTCGAAGATCTTTTTAGGAGTATTTGAGTGTTTCTACAAAAATATATTAGGTTGATGCATAATTCCGTAGCGTTTTAAATATAGGTTTGTTAAGTTTGTTTGTTTGGTGTTTTATTTATGAAATTCAGTTAAAAATTTGACCAAATCAAGCAAGCAACTATTCAACAATGTAATCTCCGTCATTGTCAATAACTTCCTGCCAACGTTGGCTGTTCCCGCCTAACTTCCGGCTGTTCCCGCCTAACTTCCGGTCCCCGTCTGTAGAAATCTGTTGGTTTTGAATTTAGGAAATCATCAATCCAAGTTTGGAGAGCAGTTTCGGATGGTCACAGATGTTCCTAGCCGCATTTACTGCACTTGAACCTCGGTTAAAGTCGTACAGCAGAATATGTCGGAAATGTTCGTTTTTCTCGACCTGACACTCCACCTTCAACAGTTAAGAAATAACAATCGTTTGTAACAATCTCGCTGACAGCTCGTGTTCCACAACAATCGTTTGTAACAATCTCGGTGACAGCTCGTATTCCACAAGACAACACTGGCACTCCACCTTCAACAGTTAAGAAATAACAATCGTTTGTAACAATCTCGCTGACAGCTCGTGTTCCACAACAATCGTTTGTAACAATCTCGGTGACAGCTCGTATTCCACAAGACAACATCAATCGTTTATAACAATCCCGCTGACAGCTCGTATTCCACAATACAACACTCCAAAGTAAACAGTGACAATGTAAAAACGGTAAACAAATGAACAGCAATGCAGTGTAGCCAGGCCAAATCAGAACGCTACGGAATTATGCATCAATCTAATACTTCGAAAAGTATTGGATTAGAAGGATATGCAAAAATTTAAAATGTCATGTCACTCTTTCGAACAATTGAAATCAAAATAATTATTTATTAATTCTCATGAGATGAATTTATTAATAATTTTAATATCATGGTTGTCAAGAAGGTCTTTGAAAGATTCAGATGTTTTTAAAATTATGTCCCTTGAGATGAAATTTTTGATAGATTTAATTAATTGAATTTTCACATTTATGAATTAATCTTTGCAAATATATAATTGATGATACCTAAGATCAATGCATTAATCCAAATTCTCTATATATTATTGTCTGTAATATTTCTTAACTACATCAACTAAGATAATTTAATTTAGTTTTCCAATAATCATATCTATTTGATATTTAAAGTTGTTCTTATTGCCAAAAATATTATCAATGTTTTATAACCTTTATGTGAATGAATCAAAAAAATTATTTTTCAAAATTAATGCCGAAAAAACTGGCATTTTTTTTTATCTATATCGATATTTGAATATCTAGAAAAAGGGACCAGGATCTCGGGATCTTCGTATTAAGTCTTATAATTTTAAAAGTTATGACATACCACATACTTCATCTTTTCTACTTTTTATTTTTAATATTTGTTAAAAAATCATTCTATAGTCAATATTTATTTTTAAATAAATTAATATAGCCATCATATGATCAATATGATCAATATGTGTTCAATATACATTCATGTATTTACTGTTTTTTCGAACATACTCATACATTCATATATTTACTATATTTTCAAACATTGATACTTTTTATTTTCAAGAACTGAATTCTATCAGTGAAAATTAGCAATAATTTAACGCCTTTTAATACCTTTTACATAGAAAGAGGCTTTTCTCAAAACATTAAAAATAAAACAATGAAAAAAATTCTCTTGCGAGAAGTGATTTTTTTTGTGATCATTTTAACTTTTTGCACGAAATAGTCTTCTCATTGTTTAACTGACTTCTGTTGGCTTAGAAACCGAAAGAAGTGAATTAATAATGAACTGAAAAACAAAATCTTATCAAATGAAATAAGACTTCTGGGATTGTAAGCTTTTCCATAATTATTTTCGGTTAAGCAGTTCTAACTCTAGCAGAAATATCCATGTTACTTTTTAATAGCCGAAGAGATTTTTATTAACAATGTTAAAAATATTTTAAAACTCATCAATCCAATTCTATCAATATTCTCTATTATTAATCCTTAAATAGTCATTTTTAAATATTGCAAATATCGGAATATTGACCGTAAATATTGACCATGAAATGAATAACACAATATGAGCTGTTCTTATGAAAGACAATACATGATGTATAAACATTTATATAACCTGATATATCACTAATTGTAGCATTGATAAATAAATAACATGTTAAAACTAATAAAAAATAATTATTTTTATTAATTTACAATCAGCCTAAACCAGAGTTTTATTTTTGTGTTACCAACTATATTGTATGAAATAAGACGAATGATAACAATTTATAAAATACTTAAATTTTTCGTTTTTGGTTTTCGGTTAACGTGATTCATGAAAGTTTAAACTATCTATATTTATAGATAATGATGTCGAATTTTTGAAATTATCTATTAATAACAGAAATTACACAGTCGACAGATGTCTTATGTTTTCACATATAAATTTCTCTTTTGACTAATTAATAATTTTATATAGATATATTTATCAAATTATTCTTTATTTTTTCATATATCCTATCAAATACAGTAAAGTTATAGCTAATTGAAATTCAGAAAAATATATTCTGAATGTACATTCTTATATGCTTCACTTACTTTTAATATGTTTTGTTATTTTCCCGAGAACAAGGATACACTTTATCGTTTAATAAATATTATGAGCAAAATATTTTTGAAAATATTTAATTCACAAACTTTGAAAGTTACATTAATGCTAGAATGAAGTCCAAATAACTGTCATTAATGTTCGAGTTTATCTCAAACTTAAAACGATAGAATTAACATTTTGATTTCAAACTTGTTTTATTTATGGTTGCATTTTGTGCGAAGAACACAAGAACGCAAAATAAAGTTTTTAATTTAGTAAACAATTTTTGAAGATTGTAAAAATGTATTTTCTCCGGTTTTAGGATGAATAAAATATATTTTCCTTGGATCCAGAAATATCTAGTTTTGATGTTGATTTATAGATTACACGTTGATTCTAAAAAATAAAAGCAAAATTAATTATTTATTGGCTCTTGGAACAATTACATATACTTTATTATAAGAATTAAAAATAGATTTATAATTTATTTTTAATAATCATATAATTTTATATAGACATTTTAGATTTATTTTTTAGATTTTTATTAGAGAAAATATTTTTATTATTTGCAGTTCATTAAACACATCATTGTGGACCTTGCATTTTGGAAAATATCATAAATACAAAGAAGACGAGACTGAACAGATTCGTTACATAAAACGTATTTTCATTCATAAAGAATATCTTACTGCTTTAAAAAATTTGGTAATTTTTTAAAACTTATTGGTTATTTTAAGCTTTTTAATGCAAATAATTTATTATGTAATTTATGTAATCTATCTTTCATTGTAAATCCGATTGCAGGGATCAAGATTTCTGTAGATTCAAATTGGCCCTATCGCAAAAAAATTTTAAACTTTTAAGAATTATTCTTTTATTAGCAAAAAAAAAAAACATTAATTTTAAGAATAGTATGTCGTCATATTGCAAGATGGCGGCCGTTCGAAATAATAACAGTTATATCTCTGGAATTATCTAGCGCATGTGTTTGATATTATAGTCCAGAGTAACATTTAAACAGAACTTTGAATTTCACCGATCAATAAAATTTAAAAAAATTCTGGGGACCAATATAGCATTGACAACTGAAACATCTCTAGGGCAACTAACCTAAATCCGTATGCTAAATAAAGTTTTCTTACTTTTAGTGAAATTTTTAGCATTCGGTAATATTCTGTAGTTATACATTACTCCATATATGTAATATAATTACAGTAGACCTTAACGAAAACATTCTCGTTTTAAACGAAACCTTGACTATTATGTCAAATAATAAAATAAATTTTGTTCGGAAGAATTCTCTGTAAATTTAGTGTTAAATTGAAAAGCTTGAAACAATCATTAAAAATCAATCTCTGCTGTATCATTTATAAGTAAATAATAGAAGCTAACTTAACAGAGTATACTGTTATTATTAAATGTAGGTTTATTTTTTTCATTTATTTTTCTTAAATACAGGATAAAAATGCCGCATTAGTTTGAATATAAGACAATATAGTATTTTAAAAAATCGCTATAAAAGGTAGTAATCGTCTTAAATTTGAACTTTTGAAATAAAAATTAAATTATAAGACTTTGTTCTTTATCGAAAGCTAGAAGTTCCAACATCCTGTGATAGAATTCTAGCTTCTCAATTTAGATTTACGATTCTTCTGAATAATTTGAGTTTTAAAAATACATTTTTAAATTGTTAGTGGAATTTATAAAAACATTTTTATTAAAATAAATTACTGTACTCAGAAAATATTCTATGCTCTGGACGATAGCACGCACTTTATAGAAAACATACAATATAATATTTTTATAGTTTAATGGCAAAAATTAAAGTATGGATAACACTTTATTTCATATTTTTTTTATTTTATAAGACGCAATATTATTTTTTAATGTTTTTTTTTTGTATAAATAACAGTGCTGTTATCTAGAAAACTAACAAAATTATTTTTTGACTATTTCATATTTTTTTATTTTATAAGACGCAATATTATTTTTTAATGTTTTTTTTTGTATAAATAACAGTGCTGTTATCTAGAAAACTAACAAAATTATTTTTTGACTTAATATTTAAATAGCGAGGTCCTCAATCTGATTAAGAATTTAAAAATATGCATATACAATATTGTATAAATGCAATTGCTAGGGCTCAGGTAAAGTATTGCTAAAAGCAGTGGAGCGATTTACTATGATTTATATTTAAAAACAATTCTGCTGCTCTCTTTTGATAACGGCAAGAAAAATAACTATAGTACTCGATTATGAGTTATGGATATTGTTAGTTTGAACTCAATGAAGGCAAAAATTATTTTGATTTTTATTTATGTGATTTTTATTTTATCTTAATTTCATCCTGATATTCAACATTGCAGTATTTTGAAATAAAATTCGTAAATTCTTAAAAATTTTTTGTCAAACTTAACTTTTGAAGTCCTTTATATCTTCGGAGCCCCAGGCAGGTGCTTCAAGTGCCTGTGAGTAAGTACAACCCTGGTAAAAATATAATAATATAAAATTGAATAAATTTAGCACTATAAAAAATTCTTTACGTTGATTTTATTTTTATTATTTTGTCCGTATCTCTACTGTTCAGTTGGTGAGAGTAAAAATTATAGTTTGGGAACCATAATTTTGAAAGTTATCCAGATCTAGCTTATTATTTTTAATTACTTACTGAATTTATTTCTAACATGATTACAGAAAGACACAAACAAAAAAGAAAACGATTTAGCATTAATTCAATTAAATGCACCTGTTCAATATACAATGTTTGTTCAACCAATTTGTTTACCTAAAAAGTCACCTCCTAAGGGTACCATCTGTTACGTTACTGGATGGGGCGAAACAATGGGTAAGATAAAATAATATTTAAAAATTTATATCTACAATCTTTCCTCTAAGACAGTATCTTTTTCTTTTTTATATGTTATAGGAACAAGTTATAGTGATGTTTTGAAACAAGTAGGTGTTCCCATTATTCCATACAGAACTTGCAAGAAAATGTACAAGAATATTTTTAATATTGAAAGAAAAATGATATGTGCGGGTTATAAACAGGGAGGACATGATTCCTGCAAAGTTCGAATCAAATTTACTTAAAATATTTTTGTTTTTTATCATAAATATATATCAACAATTCTTTTTTAAAATTGTTTCAGGGTGACAGTGGAGGGCCATTAGTTATGAAAAAGAAAGAAATCTGGTATTTAGTTGGCATTGTTTCTTCGGGAAAAAGTTGTGCTGAAGGAAATTATCCTGGTCTCTATACAAAAACAATTAGCTACAAAAAATGGATAAACAAAATAATAAAAATTAAAGAATGAAATTGTATTTAAAAAATAAAATTTAAGAAAAGATATATACTGTATTAGACAATAAAAATATTTAGCAGCGATGTGAAATTTGTTAATTTCCACAAAATGTATTATATGTACTTATCCAACTTACAATGTTTATTAATATTTAATATATATATATATAACAGAGGTGTCCACTATTGAGAGGTTTCTGGAAAGAATTTATTAATTTTTTTATAAATTTTGTTTAAAGAAATAAATAATTTTTCATTAAATTATTCTCATTAATATATATAAATCATAAAAGCTCTTAAGGCCGGTTCCCACTAGCCGTTGCGGTGGAAAACGCAGATAGAAACCGTCGCCGGCTGCCGCAAGCGAAATCCGCCATGTGATTCCCACTTTGACGGAAGCGTTTTCCCATAGTTCTTTGCGATTGAAAACTGTTTCAATTAATCCAAAAAATTTCCTAATTAAATGCTAATGATCTAATAACAGTAGCCAGAGTGGCTCTGACCCCATGATAAAATGGCGATTGCAGAGAACTGGTGCTAGGCTCCACCTACTCTGAAAGACCACAACATCAAAGGCGGCTTGGCGAGTGTTACTACTCTTTAAGACTCTACTCTGGCACAGGTTTGCAGAGTGTGATACAACCCCTGTTATAAGACAATTGCACTATAACCGATAGCTTCTCTTATTCTCTAATTTAGTAATTCTCTATTGGTCTAAGCATTTCTAATTTTACACTATTGATCCTGATAAACATAGCTGCAAATTTGACATTTAATAGTCATTAAGAGATGAATGAGAAATGTTATGAATTGCTAATATGTAATGAGGATTCAACAATTGCCAACCTTCTCAGAATTAATTATAATAGCTAACAGTTTAGAAAAAATATTTATTAATAATTTACATCGTTTCTTCTAAAGATGAATTACATCTCAAATCACTGTCAAAATTGCCACTAAATAGCAAGCAACAAGATGGCAGACGAGCGGCTTACTACCTGGCTATCGGGAGTTTCATAAGATTTTTTAAATTCCTCTTTTCATCACAGATTTATGTAAAGCATTAACTGATCGACTCATTTGAATAAGATATTTTAGGTGACAATAATTTATGTCATATATTTACATTGAGAGAAACAATAAACATCAGTAGATTAAAAGATAAAGTGACTAATGAAACAAAACTTTCAAAAATTCCTTTATTTTCATATAAAACAATAAATAATAATAGTTCTGGAAGTTTTGTTAATTTTAGTTCTGTTATTATTTAAATATGGCGACAAGAAGTTAGCAAGGTGGATAGATGTCAGTTGTGTTCAAAGTTGCGGATTAGAACGAAGTCAATACGATTAATTATAAACTAAACCTAATGGTTCTAACGACTTTGCAATCCAGAGTACAGCCTGAGCTCAGGTCTTTAACTAATTTTAACTTAAATATAATTAACTACAAAACAATGTAACAACAACATAACGTCTAACTGACGAAACGAAACCGGAAATCGGAACTTACAACTAAAAGTACTGATTAGGTGTTAGAACTAGAACAAACAACGATGTTAGAAACTTACACTAATAATTGGAATAAATTCTCAAACCAATTAAATAACAAAAAAAAATATAAATTTATTAGACTCCAAACACTTACAAAAGTGATAATAAGTGCTTTATTGAAACTATAATAAAGCAACAATAATTTAATCAACAAAACTTGTTTAATCCAACTCAAATATGAACAATCAATTATTCACAAAAACAAGAACTTTAAATACTATTTAAAGTCTACTACTTCCACCTCCGATACAAACTTCAAACAATCATTGATCTTTACAAGAAACTCAACTGTCACTTTAGCCAATTTTACGTCAAGACAACACCTCATTGATTGCTGTTTTTCATATGCTTTTATACCAGGTGATTTACAGTCCCGTGCTGCTTCATTTACATACTTATAACAAGTTTAAAGTTATTAGCTTAGAGTAATTCATTTGTGTCATTTCTTACAATTAAATTATATTTCGAACAAAACATCGATACGGACCATTCTTATTTTCACATATCGGATCAGTGGTAAATTTAGTTAAATTAGAGGATGATGTCATTACCCGGGACAGCTCTTCCGGAGGACGGTTCCGATTCCGTATCATGTGATTGCTAACGACGGAGACGGAGAACGTGGGAATTAAGTAACTTTTAAACTAAAATATAAGGAGAACATGGGAAGTAAGTTAACTTTTAAACTAAAATATAATACGTTAAAATAATAAGAAAACAACAATAAATAATAATGTGCATAATAAAATAAAAATAGGACAGGTCAAAGTCAACTTCCTCACAGTGTGTTGTATTGTATTTTTCTCTGAATCTCTTTCAAAAAAAAAAAAAATGGAGAACAGAAAAGACTTGTGGTATATCCGAATCCACGGTATAAATGACAGCATTATATTCGGGGAGCATTGTAGTTTAAAAAAATTACACAAAAGAAATGGCACTTAAAATATGATTTCTTATAAGAATTTGTCAAGTTCTTTGCTTAATTTTAATCTCAAAAATTAAAACTAAATAATTAAAAATGATATATATAATTTATAACTAAAAAATACACTTTATTATCAATATATTTAAATTAAATTTATATTTAAAATTTTATGAATTACTGTCAAATTAAATGAATAAAGATATTAAAAATTCTGTTGAATTTTTGAAAATACAGTCAATTCCACTTAATTGGGACAGCTGCTCTTTTCGGCCAAATCTCAAAGAACAAAAACTAAGCTAATAAAATAATACATAATTAAACGCTTAATTGGGACAACTTTTCACTTAATTGGGACAGTAGCAGAAAAGGAGCAATTTTTGACATATTTTAGGGATTTTTGGAAGTAATGTCAACCACTATGTACACTATTATTTGGCAACATAGCATGATACGAATCAGTTATCTATCATCCTACATCTGGAAAATATGCGTCTGCTTAAGAGTCTACCATTACTATATACTATATCTAGCAATATTCATTTACAGTGTAAATTTTATTTAAAATTTTTAAATCTTTGTCAAGATGCCAAGAAATGATTTTACACTTTCAAGTAAAATTGCTTTGCTGGATAAAATTAAAAGCAGCCATTTAATACAAGCCATCATAGACTTGCTGATATAACTGGTGATTCAAAATCTATCATAGCACATCTCCTACAACAAGAAAATCAACTGCATGAGGAGTGGGCCCCATAGATGCATCTCCTACAAAAAGAAAATCAACTGCGTAAGGAGTGGGCATTACACTCGTCTCCTACAAAAAGAAAATCAACTGCGTAAGGAGTGGGCATTACAGAATAATTCTAGGAACATTCAAAAGAAAGCGTTATGGAAAGGATCCAGAAGTCGAAGAAGTTCTACAAAAAGAAAATCAACTGCTTAAGGAGTGGGCATTACAGAAAGAAAAGGAACATCGAAAAGAAAGCGTGATGGAAAGGATTCAGAAGTCGAATGGAACAGCGAAAAGAAAGCATGATGGAAAGGATTCAGAAGTCAAAGAATGAACATCCAAAAGAAAGTATGATGGAAAGGATCAAGCATTAGACCAATGGTTTTCTATAGTTAGCAGCGAGGTGTGAATATCAGTGGCCCATGTTGAAGGCAAAATTAAAGGAGATCACTAAAAACCTAATTATTATTTATTTACCTACTTATTTATTTACCTATGTATTACATATTTTATTTTAGAATTTATTATTAGTTTGTTTAATTGCACCAAAATGGATTAGTCCCAACATGTCCCAATTAAGCAGAATCGACTGTATTTACTATATTTTTTAAACAAACAATAGATTCACACTAAAAGTTGTATATAAAGCCGAAAACGTTTTATATTTATTATAATAAAATATTAAAAATTTATCGTCTTTGCCAGAATTGTTTGCAAATGTGGTATTTCATTTTTATCTTTTTTTTATCTTATGGGAAAATACAAAAAATAAATCCATAATGTATTACGATAAATTGGTTATAGAAATCTGGCTAAAAGGCATCTCTATCCTTTTCCTTACTCTGAGACAATCCCATACATATTAGTGAGTGGCTAAGTTTTATAATCTCTTACATCAGTATTGTAACACCAACATGTGATATGACAGACCATCCCATTCTTGCTTGTGAATAAGCCAAAATTCACACGAATGCACTCCACTACTTAGCTCTGCAAAACTTCTAGCTTTGGCTATTTTTTCTTGAACAATTCTTGAATTGGCCCTTGATTGTTGGTGCATCACGAATTGGCCTACCAAAGCCCAAAATAGTCATAGGTTCTCATATATTTCGGACTTGGCCAAATCTAGAAGTGGCTAGCCATTTTGCAAATTGGCTAGATGTCAGGCACTGGCCATAACATATATATATACATAGATTATAAAATTTATGAAAAAAAAATATTTTTTAATAAATTATAGTTAAAAAAATCAGAAAAATTTAATATAAAGAAATTTTGTATTTCTAAAGGAATACAGCTTTAAAAATGTTCAAATCTGATGGTTTATGTTTAAGAACAGATGAATAAGTATACCTATAAAATTTTACAAAATGTAATCAGATAAATGGCTATAAAAATCAATAAAACTAATAATAGAATACAGTTGATTCTTCATTCAATAAATAATATAGTTGTAGCAGGATGGAGAAAAATGTTTTGGTGTCTATTTTGCTTTTTGAAAGCTTTATAAGAATTCAACCACAGATATTAAGATTTAATTTTTGTGATTTTTTTTTTAAATGTATTGTAATCTTATGACTAAAATTTTAAAGAATATGCACACTTTTTATATAAAATATTTAATAATCAAAAATGTAAATAATTTGAAATAATTTCTCTGTTTAATTTCAAACTACTGTATTAACATTCCACTTTTGATGATAGAATATATTTTCAATACATATATTATGCTTTACAAAAACAACTAAATGATTTTTGATTAGGATATAGTATTTCTCAAAAATCATATTTTAGGGCTGATCTTTATGAAGATGAATTGATAAAGAATATCTTGGAGTTTGAACCTAAATGGGAAAAAAATTATTACCTTGGTATATCTTCATCAGAAGAAGAATTTACTGGTAAGAATAATTTCTTTTTTCTTCTATTAATTCTGATAAATTATTTTTGAAATTGTTGATAAAAATAAAAGCAATTGTAATTAATACCCAATAGTATTTACTTTCAAAAATAATTCTTCTTATATTTTATAGAAACTTTTTGTATTCAACAGTTGATAAATAATAATAGCTATTAATAATGAGTTTTTTTTCTTCATTCAATGTATATAAGAAAAAAAAACTAATTTTACATAGAGATAAAAATAATTACATCAGAAAAATAAATGAATATATAACCATTATCAAAAATAAAAATAATAATTTTAATGAATTTTACACATGCACAGGTATACATAGCATTTTGTCACAACTGTACACAGCATTTGGAATAAAATTTTTCTCTCCACAATATCATGTAATATCACACAATAAGCAATAATCATTTGTCAAAATAAACAATGCCAACAGTACCCATTCAAATGTAATCTTATTCCAATGTTATCTATAGATATCATAACCAACCTATATTCTTTTTAAAATAAATCACCATCCAACTTTGCAATTTTTCAACCATCATCATATTTCACTATTTCCAGTATAACTATGTTTTTTGTAATTTTGCCTTTATTGCAATTTTTGTTGTTTTTTGTGTACAGCTATTTTTAAAAATTATTCATGTAAACTAAAAATGTGGAAATCAATTCCTGAAATTCAAATTTTTATGGATATTTAATTGTAATAAATGTATTTTATAATTGTTAATTTTTGCCTTCATCTAGTCTCAGTTGCTGCATCTGCAGGAAAACTCAAATACCATAGAGTTTTACCTAACATACACTTTTAGCAGTTTCTGTAGTAGTTATTTTACAATTTTGTTTAGCACATTGTTGGTCAACAATGTGCTAAACAAAATTGAAAGTGTTCTAATAAAGGAATATTATTTATTATGCAAAAGACAAACTTTTTAAGTTGAGATAAAATGGCAAAAAAACCTTATGATTATTGATTGTATGATTGTAGAATAGTTTTTATGTGATAAATGTTTCGAATCTGGTTAAGACTTTATTCAACCTATATAATGAAATTACAAATGCTATAGACCCGGGGTGGCCAAACTTCATGTCACCACAAGCAACATAGGAGAATCTCAAATACTTGAGAGCCACATTTTCTTTCTGGATCAATGAGAATAGCAGTATCAGTTTTAGGTAATCTTAATACATCCATATTAAAAGTGGGCATTCAGGTTTTCTGAACTGATAGTTTATTTTTAACATGGGCAAAAAATTAACCCTTTCCTGTTGATTATTTTTTAAATTAAACCTAATTAATATGCAAAAAAAAAAAAAAATAGAAAAATTGTGAAATCTCTCTTAATTTTAAAATTTGACTAGCCTGCAATGGGCTGTAAAATGGCAGCTGCCAGAAATATAAAAATGTCCACAGCTCCTGAGTTGTTTAGCATCTTAATTCATACTAAGTTAACCTATATATTCAGTTAATTTAATTTAAAATTTTATTATTACTATCCAGAATGTCAATATTGTGATGGAGTAAGAGTTGTCATATTAACTGTATTATGTGCATGAAATACCTGTGCAATGCTGGTTACCTTGTCTACTGTATTTATAAAAGACAATTAAATTTTGCTATTCCAAATTTACCAATATTTGAAATTTTTTATATAATTGCAGAGATCATGAAATGAGGAAGACATTTTGAAAATTTCAACTAGATCTCTTAAAAAATAATAAAAATATTGTGATTTACTTAAATATGCAAATCTTCAATAAATTTATGAATATAAATGCATTGCTTATAGAAATCCAGATAATGTTTTGCATTATAAAAGTTACTTTTCTTTCATTTCATTAGAGCAGTGGTTCTCAACCACTGTGCCGCGGCACACTAGTGTGCCGCCAAATCTTTGACGGTGTGCCGCAAAAAATTAAGAATTAATTGTATGTATGTAATTGTATGAATCATATATATGTATAGTGAAACATGGTTGGCTGGATATCCCTTTCACAGTCCAACACTGTACCGATTCCTATAAATAGAGTATCATTAGAAAAATCTAACCATCTAATTTCTATGACAGCCAAAATTTTTGTCGTTATTCATAATTTAAAAATTAAGGAATAAAAATTAAATTAAAATTATAGTTTATCTAAAAAAGTCAAAATCCGAAGGTGGCACTATAACTTAATAAGGGCTGCAATTTAATGATCCCATTAAGAATGTCTGTAATCTGAATGTAATAAATAAGAATAAATACAATAATCTCAGTTAATAAAAGTCCGTTTTTAAATCTAAATTATTATTTAAAATATTTAGGTGTGCCGTCAAATTTTGAACATTAAAATGTATTCCTCAACAGAAAAAAGGTTGAGAACCACTGCACTAGAGTGTAGAACTTACTGGCTCAAGTATTATTGGGTTGTTTGGAAAGTAATTTCGTTTTTTTCCCACCAGTGGCGTTAGTTGTATTTTTCCCATCAGTTTCATTCTAAGCCATATTGTCATTATAAATTTCAATAGCTGACATTTCAAGGTATATTTATAAAAATTTTTTTTGATTCTGTGCAGTTGTTTTTTTTTTTTTTTTTGGTGTCCTATCAAAAATGGAAAATAAAATGGAGATTTTCGGCATGTTTTACTTTTTTATTACCGAAAAAGTAAGAACGCTGTTCAAGCAAGAAAAAAGTTGTGGGAATTGTAGGGAGATGTGTTACCAGAATGTGCCAAAACTGGTTTGCAAAATTTTATTTTGACAATTTGATGCTAAAGATGCACCATGTGCTGAAAGGTTAGTTGAAGCTGATGATGACAAAATAAAGATATTGATTGAAGCACACCGCTGAATAACAACATGAGAAATTACTACAAGATTGAATTTTTTTAACTCAGCCATTCACGACCATTTGAAATGCTGATATTTGGATTCCACATGTTCTCAAAGAAAGATTTGCTCTATTGCATTGGTATTTGTGATTTGCTGTTCAAACATGAAGAAAATGATCTCTTTCTGAAGCAGATCATAACCGTTGATGAAAGATGGATTGTTTACAACAAAGTTTAATGCAAGCGATCATGGAACAGAAGAAATGAGCTGGAAAGCACTCTGAGACCCCATATTCATCAAAAAACTGATATTCTTTGTTTGGTGGAATTTCAAGAGAATTGATTTTTTTGAGCTTCCAGACAATTCCACAATTAATTCTGAAGTGTGCTGCCATCAATTAGACAAATTGAAGGATTCCATCAAACAGAAGAGGATAGAATTGATTAAGAGAAAAGACATAGTGTTTCATCCTGACATTGCCAAACTTCAACATACACGTTTGATGACTTGCCAGAAGCTGTTACAGCTTGGATGGGATGTGCTACCATACCCATCATATTCGCCATATCTGGCACCCCAAGTTATTACTTATTCCGGTCTTTACAAAATTCTTTACACGGCAAAACACTTAATTTAAATGAGGCTGTCAAAAATCACTTGGTTCAGTTTTGCAAGCAAAGATCAAAAATTCTACGAGCATGGAATCTTGCTACTACAGGAAGATGGCAACATATGTTGGACCAAAATGGTCAATATATAATTAAATAAAATATTTAAATACTATTAAAAAATTGTTATTCATTTTCATGAAAAAAAAAACAAAATTACTTTCCAAATAACCCAATAGTTTCAACAAATGAATATGTTGAATGTTCAGGAAAATCTCAAGTGCATTAATAGACTTCCCTAATAACTCCAATAATGCTGAAACCTATTTATGGAATGAATTTTATTAAAAATGCAAACAGTGTCAAGATTGCTATGAAAAGTTTTCTTCAAACCATATAACAATTCTTATTAGTAATTAATTGTTTATTATTTTTAAAATGAACTCTGCAGATCATCATTATTATTTTGTATTTTCATTCACACTAGACATATATTCCTCCTCTTTTTGTCTGCATGTGTATCTGCTTTGTTCTAATTAATTCACTGTGAACCAGTTACTTTTCTTATGTAATCTCTCCATCATTTGTATTATCAGCAAAAATATCTTTTCCTTGTCTTAGCTGCCTTTCTTTGTCTATTAAACAAAATTACATAAAAATATAAATATTAAATTTATGTATAATTTTATTTGTAGTTGAACTGAAAAAGCAGAATGCATTGAAGAACAAACTTCAAAGCAGAATGCATTGAATATCTTTTTTCAGAGTGCAGAATACAGTATGTCTGATAAATTACATATCTCATATTGGTATAAATCTCATTTTTATTCAAAATATGTTCTGTTGTGTTGATAGTGTTGGGAGCAATCAAGTATAGAGCAGAATCCTGTCAATTATCATGTCACAACAGTTTTCATTGGTTCACTATCATCATATGTGGTTCCTTTCATTTGTATTTTTAGTTTAAGAAAATAATCACATGTGGTATATCTGGAGAATAAGTGAATGGTTGAAAACGTGCACTTGTTTTCAAGCCAGAAACTGTTTGATAGCAATGATCTTGAGCCAGTACATTGCCATGCAAGAGAAACTAGTTGCCATGTATTTGTATTCGAGTCTTGTTCATACAATTATTTCCCATAAATACTTCCAAACAGCCAAATAAAATTCAATGATAATTATTTGACCCTCTGGAATAAATTCCTGATGAACAGTGCCTTTGGAATCATAAAAACAAATAGCATTGTCATGATTTGTGACTTTTGAATCTGCATTTTCTTTGGTTTTTCTGAGTTAGACAATTTCTATGCAGCATTTTTGGCATTAAAAAATTTTTTGTAATTTTGCATTTTAATTTATAAATAAAAGAAATAAAATTATTTTTTCTTAAACTTAATTTTCAAATTTGTGTTTAATAAGATTTGATGTGTATTATGTATTTCCCAAAGGAAGGGTGGCAATTGATAGACTGCCCCCGGGCAACTTGAACAGTAGCTACAACATTGACCACATCTCATCACCAGTCACTATTAATCCAAGAAGTTTTTGTTCCTCCAAACCATTTTAATGATGTCTTTGCAGGGTTCCAAGCAAGCTCTTTCATAATTAGCGGTTAATGTGTGCAGTGAAAATCAATCATACAGGGTGCGTCAGCTAAATCCGGACAAAATAAACAATTTAATTTAACAAAAAGAATAAAATTATCAAAATTATCATTTGCACATTAATAAAACAATAAAATTATCAAAATTATCATTTGCACATTAATTTGGGATGAAAATTATCATTTGCACATTAATTTTGGATCCCTTTAGATTAAAATTATCGAAATTATCATTTGCACATTAATTTTGGATCTGTTTAGATTAAAATTACTTGATGTAATTCCCTTCTGCCTCAATTACTGCCCTCGATTCTTGACCAGAAACGATGACATGCCGTGTGCAATGCCTGCTTGTCCAAGTTCGAAAACGCTGCCTCAATAGCAGAAATCGATGACATGCCCTGCGCAACGCCTGCTTGTCCAAATTCGAAAACGCTGCCTCAATAGTGCAACGCTTGCTTGTCCAGGTTTGAAAATACTGCCTCAATAGCAGACTGGAGAGATACGCCTGCTTGTTCAAGTTTGAAAACGCTCCCTCAATAGCGGCCTGGAGAGATGCCACATTAGGATGTTCTTGTCCAAGTTCGAAAACCGGAAACGATGACATGCCCTGCGCAACGCCTGCTTGTTCAAGTTTGAAAACGCTCCCTCAATAGCGGCCTGGAGAGATGCCACATTAGGATGTTCTTGTCCAAGTTTGAAAACGCTGCCTCAATAGCAACCTGGAGAAATGCTACATTAGGATGTCTCGACCTATTAGAGACCCTTTCAACAACGCTCTATACGTCCAAAGGATTCAAAGCTGGACTGTTAGGAGGCCGGAATTCTTTAGATCAAAACATATCCACGTGGTCTGACAACCAGTTTCGCATTAAATGACTGGTGTGCACAGATGCGCCTTCCTGCTGGAAGATGTAGGGTCTCGCGGAAGCCACAGTTTCCATCCAAGGTTTCACTATTGTTATAAGAACATGCAAGTAAACCTCTTTTGTTACGGTTTCCCCTTTTCAAAAACGTGCGGCAGCATGACGTCACCTTCACCGGAAACAACACCTAGAACATGAACACTGGCCGGAAACTTTGTCCTAGCTATTACGGGGGACATCTTCAAGGTCATAGGCAAGCCAACGGTCATTTCTCTGGTGTACTTTGGCATCAGAATTCGTATAATTTTTTTAATAAATATGACATAACTTTATTCAACAGAAGTTACATAATTTATAGTTTTTATAAATAATTTCTGAAAATTTTGTCCAAATTTCTTCAATCATAGCTTATTTTGTTCAGAGGACCTGTCATTATCTAAAAATATCAATTATTTTGTTGAATGATGGCTAAAATTTCATAAAAAAAAATCATGTTTTCATTGATCTTGTACAGGGTGCGCCAGCTAAATCCAGACAAAATAAACAATTTAAATAAACAAAATTTTATTTAACAAAAAAAATAAAATTATCAAAATTATCATTTGGTCTCTTTATATTAAAATTTCTCAATGTAATTCCCTTCTGCCTCAATTATTGCCTTGATCCTCGACCGGAAACGATGACATGCTCTGCGCAATGCCTGCTTGTCCAAGTTCGAAAACGCTGCCTCAATAGCGGCCTGGAGAGATGCCACATTAGGATGTCTCGACCTATTAGAGACCCTTTCAACAACGCT